>JAPMOQ010055381.1:369262-408289 GCA_026543055.1 Argiope trifasciata | reverse complement strand
CCGTGAATAAAGAGCGTTCACTGTATGCAAAAGCAGTAAGAGAAAAAATCTATCTAGAAAAAATTACGATTTCAGTGACATGTTGTTGTCCAATTGCAATTACTTGTCAAAAACTAAACAGCATTTTCGGGCTTTCTACGCATGCGCTAATTACTGGTCATCTTATAACTGATCGAATGTAAACCCGACTTTATTAATTGTAATTAATTCCGAAATATTTTTAAAATGAAAAGTAATTAGAAAATAAAAATTGGGGGAGGGGGACTCAGAACTCTGTTGTTAGCTAAATAAAAATACTCAAATGCCTTCTTTCGATTTCTAACACGTATTAAAGTACACGAAAAAAAATTGCGATTTCAGTGACATGTCCAGTCGGGACAATTACTTGTCATAAACATAACAGCATTTTTCGGGCTTTCTACGCATATGCTGATTACTGGCCATCTTATGGAGAGTAAACCCGACATTATTAATTGTAATTAGTTCCGAAATATTTTTTAAAGGAAAAGTAATTAGAAAATAAAAATTGGGGGAGGGGGACTCAGAACTTTGTTGTTAGCTAAACAAAAATACTCAAATGCCTTCTTTCACTTTCCAACACGCATCCAAACTTGGACAGAAAGACAAAAGCAATTATTTTTCTTCCCTCTTTCCGCATTTCTGCTGGTTTCTACCCTCAGAAGAAAGTATGACTGTCAAACTACAAAAAGAGACTCGCCCCTTGTAATGGTATCTTTGCGCCAGGTGTAAGATTTGAGCAGCCCGAGACGTTATGTCAACACTTTTCGAAGGGGGATGAGCAGGGGGGGGGGCAATAGAACGCGGCAGAAGAATCAAATTGCGGTGGAAAAGAAGGTAAAAATAAAAGCTTTGTTGCTCCTGCCTTCGCAGAAGACATGTTTATCCCAATTCTGTTGTTATGACTAGAGTTTGTGGCTGCATTAGTAATGGTAGCTTCTCCATATCCGTATATTGCAGTATATATGGAAAGAACCAGTTGGTTCTCGTTGAAAATGCGTTGGTGGTGTTTTTGTTTTATTTCTGATTTTGGTACTTCGAGTTTTGGCTGTCAAAATGAAAAGTTTATTCTGAATAAATTTAGATTAGAGTTCTGAAGTTTTATAATTCATATGATAGAGAAGTTAATAAAATTAAATTAAAGTATAGCACTAAAATTAGATTAAATGTTTGATGCCTTAGCAATAAAATACTATAAGCTGATATATTTTATGTATGTGTGTAAGCATATTTTAGCAATTGCGAATAGAAGAAACTTTTGAAACTTTAACTTTGATTAATTTTATTTCGGTGACATAATCTATACTGTGTGATCGAAAGGGCGCCAAAATTTTAATTATGTCAGGGTAGACTATCAAAATCAATAAATCATGCCAATTTTGTCAAAAATACATTTAATGACATTAAAGGACATGATTTACAAGGGGACAAAACTATTTAGGACAATAGTTTTGTCCTAAGTCCGAGTATTATTTTAATAGCATTAAAATAATACTCGGGGACTACATTATGCTTTTAGTACACTTCCAAAACATGGATTGATTGTTCATGGCAACGGCCTATAGAGGGTCGAGGAAAGCAGTTACGGTTACAACAGATAAAAAGCAATAAGGCATGTGTCAGTCTACATCACAATAAAAAAGCAGATGAGACAAAAAAAATCCCTTTAATGATTTTACTATGAGGTTTTGATAGGGATTTCTTTGATAGGTGCAGATTCAGGATAGGGAATTTTAGTTATTTTTGAAATAATGTTATAAGTATAAAGATTTTTATCCTTTCATTCGGAGCGTGAGAAATGCTGAGGCATCACTATCCAGTTTTATAGATAGTGTATAGAATTAATTCAATAAAAGGGTAGGAATTGGTTTTGGAAATAAGATAATCTTTTAAGAGTGAAGTTAAAATGAGCTATTTTAAGATTTTTTAAAAATTAGGAAATTAATTAGGTTTTAAAATAGATTAAGATATATATATGCATATTTGGTTGTTGTTTTTTTACCATTAATTCTTATAAATAGTCCCAAACATAAAATTCAATACTTTTAAACATTTGATTTGCCAAAATATATAATACAGAATAAAAATTATATATTCTTCATTTTAATATATGCCACTATGTTTCGCATTTTCTTATTTAACGGACATAATTTAAACATATCACAGTTATATGACCAACATAACTAAGCACATCAATTACTGTTTCTTATCATTCATTGTTTCGAGACGTATCATCTATCTTCATATTTCGAGAATCATAATGGATTTCAACAAGTAAATCTGTATAACATCTTCATTAAAATTAGCATTTAATGTAGAGTTTAAGAGATACCCCTTTGTTTAATTCAAAGCCCCACCATTCATTTAAAATACAAGTCATCATGATATAATTATTCTTATGAATTTTAAAGTTATACAAGTCAGTTGATACGAATTTTTTTTTTCATGGATATTCTACAGTAGTATATGCTACACTATAAAATCTGTCGAATATTATGAAGTCTTAATTTCTCTTTTAAATAATATTTTCACACAAAAGAAGGAAAATTCCTTCTTAAAATTGCCTTGATTATAAATAAATTCGGCTCTGTAAAAATAAAAGTCAAAATTTTAATTCATTAAAAAAGGATTTTATCATTTAAATGGGTAACAAAAAATAGCATGTCATTGAGATTTTTTTATTCTTTTCTAATATAATGTATTCAGCAATGAGCTCGTTTGTCAAGGATCGAATGGACATCTTGAAAGAATATATCTTTTCTCTGACAAAATATGGTTTAAATTTTGATACATATGTACAATTTTAACAAATGAGATACTTTCATCAAATCTAGGTATCCTGTGTAAATTAAATCCTCAATGAGCCCACATTCTCCCACTGAGAATATTTTCCATCATTGGAGTGGGATTTAAGGCCTTATCACACGGTGAAATTTTGTCTGCACTTTACCGTTTCTACCCTCAAAAACCGGTCAAGCAAGTTTCATAATCGACAACTTTTTTTAACTAGCTCGAAAATGTCATCGGAAATATAGTCCACAAACGAAATTCAACCAATCATGAGAAACTTTGAAGTGACGTCACTTTCGCTGTCGTTTGCAGGCGGAAAGTGCCGAAGATATTTTGCCGAGTGATAAGGCCTTTAATCAACCCAAAACCTCGTCATGAGAAAAAATATCCCCCACCCTTTTACCCTTCAGATGACTCGTCATCATGATGTTCGTGGTACCCTATTGAGGTTATAATATTATTGTAAATAACAAATTGTCACGAAGACTCAAATAAACATACCGTCAGCTTTTAACTAACAAACAAGTTTATTGAAGGAAAGGAGCGAATTGCAACTTTACAAGGTCGAGAAGTTACCCACGACTAGTGGGTATCAGCTTTTATACAAGAACAGAATATTCGAGAAACAATTAATTTGCATAATAAAGAAAGGTCTAGAATGTTAGAGAATATAATGGAACAATAACTAAGAAAATAAACTAAAAATCTACGCTTTGGGTACAACAGCCATGACAAGAATCGAACCCGCAAGCTCTGGGTTTGGACCGCGTACTTTGACCATTCGGCCACTGAGCTCGTGGAAAACTTTCTTTATGCGGCAATATAGCATTTGATTTTACCTTTGGAATCGATTACTTATCTTACAGAAAAAAAAAAAAAAGGAGAGATAGAAAAGAAAACTAAAAAAAAAACATCATTTTACAGCAAGTATAAATCTATGAAGGATTAGTTGGCATGCGCGACCGAGGGTTTCATATGACAATGATGCCTCACAAATTGTATGAAACCATATGCGAAAAACGTAAAGATTTATCAAAAGAAATCTCCTAATTCACAGAATTTATTCAAATTGACCTCTTTCAGAACTTCAATTAAAAGAGAATAGCAAGCATGAGCCACAATTCTGAAAACAAAAGGAGACACTAACACTCCATCACCAAGAAATCATCATCAAATAGAATATCTATTTGTAAGGAACCAGTCATACTTTAAGAACTCATAATATTGTGATCTCCTCATTTAAAAAACAATAAAACAAGCTTCGAAAAAAGCAACAGGACACTTGCAAACGTGAAGGTCAAATTCATCTTCAAACAACATAAAAGAAACTCAATCCTTCCGAAATGCTCTTAACAACGGGATGTTTGTTAACCGTTGTCCAACAGTTTACTTCAAGCATGACACACAATGAGTTTATTATTGTCTAAGTAGGTATAGATCACGTTGTATAGCAAAAAGAATCTCCGGTACAGGAATCTCATGAGAAAGCTTTGTGATTTAATTTCGATGAGTTTCGTAAACATTGGCACATTATAGGTTTGAGTTTTTATTTTTCTTTAGAACAGGAGAGGATTATTTTGTGTGACAATTTCAGGTTTGTGGATCTTAAGGAAAAAATAAAATGCTCTTTTCAAAGAAGTCTGTATATTTTATATATTACCATTTGAATAAGTTACAGTCATGAATCTAGAAAGATACAGATAAATAGATCATTTTGCATGAATTCTTTCGGTTCTCAGGGAGAAATTTAAATTACAGTAAAAGTTCCTTATTCGAGCTTCCTTCATTCCCGCTTTCACTATTCGCGGATTAAAAAAATGCGACCCAATTCCTATATTCGCGGCTAAAAATTTCTTTATTTGCGGATCTAATAAGTGCATACATCATAATAAAAGGATTCCAATAGGTATCCGACCCAATATCCTTTGTAAATGCCGTCAAATGGACTAATAAAAAAGTAAAATAGATCTTATTACAATTTTGTCTAAAGTTTGTTGTTAAATGTAAACTGCAAACATAAGCGAAATCGCGAATGGTATAGGACGAGATGGGTCCGAACAGATAGAATCAAGTGACATTCAGGAATTCCTTGAATCGCAAGATGAAGATCTGACTGAAACCGACTTGGAGGAAAAGTTAAATTCACAGCCCATTGAAGAAGAGGCTTCAACAAGCGCTGGGAACGTGACATTTCATTTGAAAAATCTTAGTGAAAGTTTAAGAATGGCAAATGAGCTTTGCGATTTCTTTATGAACATTGATCCGTCTATGGAACGAAGTCTTATTTTTAAAAGGCAAATTGCTAATGCTACTGCTGCGTATCAGTCTGAATGGAAGGAGCTTTTAAAAACTGCCAGGCAAGAAAAAATGACAAAATTCTTCAAACCATTGCCTAAGCCTTAAGACAATTAATTAAAATGCTCAAAAATTTCAATTAAATTGATTTTTTAAATATATATATACATTTATTTTGTCACCTAGGAACGTATCCCCTGTAATCCCATATAAATTACCATTCCGTATTCACGGTTTCTGTATTCGCGGCATATTTATGGAACGTATACCCCGCAAATAAAGAGCTTTTAGTGTATTAATTTCAATGAAATATATAAACAACGGATTTTAAAGCCCTCCGCTCTTTTTCACATGCGTTAGGATTGGTTTAATTCATCAAAATAGGGGTGAAAGGAAAAATGAAAGATGTTTATTTTTTTAAATGAAGACTCGTGGTTTTATGAGACGAAAACATTGCAGATAATTAGTAATACAGATGGAAAACGGTACTAATGCACAATAAGACATTGCAGAGCAATTTTTTTTATGTAAAGAGCATAAACATTAAATTATAAAGAATTAAAAAAAAATTCTGTTTTTAAAATTTGGTAATTACTTTTTTACAAAATAATAATGATCTTTTTCATATTAAATTGCATTTTTATACGTTATTAAATTTTTTCGGCAATATATTAAGATTAGCATACACGTGAAAAAGAATTGAATTAAAAACTATCTAATGGGGAAATCCAAGGTCAAAGGTAAACACCGAAAATGCGCTCATCGTTCCATGTCTCATCCTTTAACGAGATGGAATGGTCGAAGTGTGTTTGTCTCAGAATCCATAGACGACCAGTATACATTGCTGTCGTTCTTATTTATGGCACTTTGCAAGCCCACTGATAAAAAGCTGTCAGCGATTTAAACCTAAGTTAGCGTCCTTTGTTTTTTCAGCAGTGCCAACTAGGACCAAGAGTACGATTTAGCTACTTCATGCTCCCTATTCGCTTGCACAACTCCTTTTTACAGGGGAGCCCATTCACACTGCTCATAGATAGAACACAGAATAACAACCATGCCCGAACAGGGACGTCCAGCTCACGGGGAAGACACGCTACCCCTATGCCAGAAAGCCGGCAACAGTTTACATAAACATAAATACGAACTAAATCAACGTATAAGCCTTACATTTTGAAATGCAATATACTGTACGTTTCAGTATCCTGAGACGACCACTTTTTAAAGACTCCATCTCACTAAAGGGTGAGATGTGGAAGGAATGCGTATTTCCGAAATTTACTTAAACATCTCTTCGTATTTCTTCTCATCTCTTATTTGGTCGAATTAAACCCATCGTAGATGCGCAAAAGCGCAAAGGGTTTTAGATTCCGTTGGCAAATAGTAATGTAAACTTATTTCTGAGGAAACGATGCGAGGTTTTTGAATCAAGAGAGACAATATATTCTAAACATCTGTCATTGCAGTAAGGACAAGAGTTAGTGGCGTTGTCAACAGGAGCTCGCATAGCTCAAAGGCATTCTATTGATAGCGTTGGCAATAGCAGCTAGATTATTATTATTTAGAATAACTGGATGATGGAACTTAGTAAATGTTGTCGTTTTCTATTTAATTTTACTGCAGTTCAAACTTTGAATTAATGGATGAAGATGTTCTCCATCGCTAAAAGTTATTATAGATTTATAACGAGTAAGAGACTGATCTTCGATCTTCTAAGAGATTTTGTTGAAATAGATAAATGTTGAAGCGGATTGTGGAGAAATATGATTGCGGTAAAAAAACCTCAATTTTTTTCCTACTTCAGTTATTAATTTATCTTTAATCTTTTTTTATAAAGGCACAAAAGGCAGTCAAACTTGATAAAGCTAGTTTTCTATCTTCTTTCTAGATCAAGTTAGTTTTCTTTCTTCTTTCTAGATCAAGTTAGTTTTCTTTTTTCTTTCTAGATAAAAGTTAGTTTACCACAAAATGTCCAGCAACATTGCTACGATATTTACAAAATATTGGTCGGCATTCTGAACATAAGATAACATCGCGGAAATATCGAACAATATTGTGTCTTTATAGGGTTACGTCCGTCAACCAATAATTCAACAATCACTTACTTAAACATTTGTGATTGAAACATATTATTGGTATAAAATTTTTTTATAGAGGCATCTCTATGCTTTTGCTCTTGCTACAATGTTACTGGAATTTTTCCAGTAACATTGTCATAAAGAGTTTAGTACAAATGAATTATAACTATTCTGTTACTCGTGCATAACATTGGCTTCAATTGCCAAATCGATTAACTCCATAAAACCATAAACCATAAAACAACATCCTCCTCAAATAAAATATTATATGTTGTTTTTTAAAATTCTTTTCAAATTAAAAATTTGAAAATACGATGTAGACTGTGTTATTGCAAACTCCTATTTGATTTGGCGACATATAGAAATCATAAGATGGAATATACTTGGAGTAATTGTAATTATTACTACAATTTTTTCATGATTGGGGGAGTTAATCGATTTGGCAAGTAAATTTTTTTTTATAAAAAAGTAAATAGTAAAAGTAATTTTTTAATGATATAAATATATTATAGTATGAAGTTAATCACATTGGCTACTGATATAAATGATTTATTATTCAATGGCTAAAATAATTTTGTCATTTAGTGGTGTTAATACTTATTATTGAAGAAATTTATTTTGAATATGTACAGTTAGGAGCTAAAGAAGTGCTTTGATATTAAAATTTAATAAAATTCCAAAAATGGAGTTAATGGATTTGGCAAGTGAAGCATTCATATATACCTGTTTCCACACATTATATCAATTAATAAATAATCTGCTCCTCAAAAAAAATCA
The DNA here is from genome assembly GCA_026543055.1 of Argiope trifasciata. Classification (NCBI taxonomy): domain Eukaryota; kingdom Metazoa; phylum Arthropoda; class Arachnida; order Araneae; family Araneidae; genus Argiope; species Argiope trifasciata. The sequence continues at coordinate 400,334 of JAPMOQ010055381.1, read as the reverse complement.
CGAATAAATAAACATACAATTTCGTTTTACACTTAGCAGTCAGCGTGTAAAGTGGGAGAAATTTAGTCATTCTTTTTCATTCCACCCACACGCTCACTGATAATAGTAGTTAAAATAATTTTTAGCATGGAAAATACATATCGAAATTTTCCGGAGCAGTGTGCTGTTAAATTTATTGTACGCTGTTAAAAGAACACATTCCAACACTTTAATTTCGAACTTTTCTGATACTCCGCCTCACTCCGGAAACCGAGTTCTATTGTTCAACACCCAGAAATGTTTCGTTCCAATTTAATTTCAGCACCACGTCCCTGGGACATCCTAGGAACTTCCAATTTCCCCTCAGCGCGATATATGTCCATTACATCCGCTGCAAAACTGCCACGAAATGTGTCTTCCTAAAATTTCATTGTGCCCGTTCCTGGAAGGAAGGGGAAGTCGCCCCCAAAAAGGGGAGATTAATGATTCACAACTGTGACGTCACCGTGAACGCATTGATTTTTCTGCTACACGGCGCCCATCTTCTCAGGCGAGTTGAGTCGCATTCAAGGCTGCTGGATCAGAATGACCGAATCAAGCCAAACTTCTGAGGAAAACAAAACAAAAAAAAAAAAATCGTTTGCAGGTAGCGGTGAGTTAAAGACATGTTCTGCTATTCGAAATAACTGTTTCAAGGGATGTGGGAGACAATATTTTTCCTCTGTGGGCGGGGCATTAAGCGACCATTTTTTTCCAGTTTCCAAAATTATCTTAATGTCATTTATTTACCAAATATTAAGCATTTAGACAGCAATATTTATATATTGCGATTATTTTTATTTATATACAACGATTTTTTTTATTTATAAATAACGATTTTTTTATTTATATATAATGAATTTTTTATTTATGTATAACGATTTTTTAATTTATATATAACGATTTTTTTTATTTATATCTAACGATTTTTTTATTTATATCTAACGATTTTTTATTTATTTATGTATAACGATTCCTTTTGTCTTGCTTTCCTCAGAAGTTTGGCTTGATAACGAGTGCAGAAAATGTAGAGATAATACAAAATTTAGAAATAAATATTTCACGTAAGACATAATTTAGCTTTTTTTTCAAGTAGACCTATATCACATTCAATCCCATATGACTGTTTATTAAATTTAGAGTAAGCTATAGAAGTAAGCATAAATAATAATAATAATAAAACATGAATTAAAATACAGAAAGATACTTTTTAAAAATAAATCTTATTTATTAGAGTAAAAAAAATAGAATTATTTTCATTTTAATTATTATAAAAATTATAGAATTTTAAAACAAAATTTTCGTTTAAATTTATATATTTGAATGAAATTGACATTTACCTGAAAAATAAGTTCAGAAAGGGGAGAAAAAAGGCAGAAAAAGAGAAAGAGCCGAATATAATATTCTATTTTTATTATATAAAAGTGTCAAATTACAAGTAAAGATTTCAAAAATAGAAATATCACAATCAAAACTAAACAAGCAAAAGCAAAATTTCCATCGTGTATGTGTTTGCGTGTATATGTATACCGTGTGTGTATAAATACGTGTACGTATGTGTGTGTATATATACGTGCATGTGTGTGAGTATATATATACGTGCATTTGTGTGTGTATATACGTGCATTTGTGTGTGTGTATACGTGCATTTGTGTGTGTGTGTATACGTGCATTTGTGTGTGTGTATACGTGCATTTGTGTGTATGTATATACGTGCATTTGTGTGTGTGTGTATATACGTGCATTTGTGTGTGTGTGTATATATATATATATGTACATTTGTGTGTATGTGTATATATATACGTACATTTGTGTGTATATAAGTGCATTTGTGTGTGTGTGTATACGTGCATTTGTGTGTATACGTGCATTTGTGTGTGTGTGTGTGTGTGTGTACGTGCATTTGTGTGTGTGGTATGTGTATGCTTTACTTGTATATTTAATTAGTGGTTCTCAAATTTTATTTTACACAACTGATGATCCACACAACCAAAAAGAACTACAAACCAAGATCCATTCTTCTAGAGTTACCAGAAATAAATGGGAGTTGAAAATTTTATTCAAAAAGTTTTTTCGTTATCTGAATAGGATGTTACGCAATTCATATATATTATATCACCTAAAAACAACAACTCAAAAGTATAGCGGAAAAAGTGTAAATTAAAAATTAAATAATAAAGTCACTCACCATACCTAAAACTAAATTAAGCCTATCCTAATTTTAATCAACTACCCGTCCTTAGCAATGTTTTTTGTATCCAACCACCCTCCTTATATGCGGTCATTCGCCTTGGTATAGGTAATCACCCGTTCTAAGCAGTGGTCATTATTTGGATTCCCATTTATATATAAGTAACCAACTGCCTTGGAGTCATCTATATAATCTTATCATACATCATCTTAAGTATCCCACTGACTGTGTATTACAACGTTATCTATGAATTATTATAACGAAAGTGTGTTATCAGCCATAGCAATGAAAGTCAAACTGTTACAAAATTCAAAATGAAACACCCTTTATAAGAAACACTCATACTCTCTAACATCTCTCATACCTCAAATAAATGAACTTGTGTATTAATACCGCAATGCCATGTACGGGCAATAGTTAGGAAAGAGGTTATTAGAGTACAATTTCCGTTGGTTAATACACAAATACCAAAAAACCAAATGTGCATAATGTGTGCAAATATGTTTCTTAGTCATTGTATTAACCTATAATCAAGCAACCGAACAGACAGACCTTTTCTGAATGCATTCTGTTCATAATGAGACAGAAATCTACAATCTACAAAGTTGGTATAAAAACTACGTAGTAATTTTATCCGTCTAGCTAAAAGCATTTCTGATTTATCACTTTCATATGAATGCCAATCATATCAGAGAGGGTCATTTTGCTCCGAATATGATTCTTTAATACGCAACGGGGGGCACATAGTTTTGCCATGAAACACTTAATTAGGCTTCAACCTTGGTGGCATCTAAAGGTGATACTTTTTTCTCTATTGTAAATAGCCTGTCCTGCCATAATTCTTAATGTCATTTCTTTATTCTTTGCTGTAAATAAATTTACTGTTTTTATTTAATCAGTTTCTTCAATCAGTGACCATAGACACTGATCTAAATGTGATTGAATGGGCATTTCATCCCATTCAATTCCCCCCCCCATATATATATATTTATTTATATATATGCGCTTTAAATGTCATATCTACGCGCCATACCTTATTCGTTTTGTAGTAATCGTATTAACCTATAATTGAGTAGACTTCCTCTCAATGGATTTCCTGTACAAAAATTTACAAAGTTGGTGTAAAGACAATGTAGCAAATTTAATCTGTCTAGCTAAAAGCGTTTCTGAGTTATCAAATTCAGAGACAAAATTCCAAAAAAATGCATTTCTCGGACTCAGGAAAAATTGAAGCGTAAGAAATCCACCAAAATCTTTTAAGTTTGAATTTTCTGACAAGTAAGTACGGTTCCTTTTTCATTACGAAAAATTAAATATATGTATATTTATTCTGAAAAACTATGAATAGAATTTAAAATTTTCTTTGATAAAACTTTATAAAAGGACAATATGGTAACCCCGTCGCCGCTCTAGGCAGACCTCTGATTCTTCCATAATAGCCCCCCTCCCCTTCTTTGGTCCATTGTAGGCAGGTATCCAACGTCACAGAAATGCATCATTCTTAAAGTAGGTCTCAAAAGACCGTTAGCCGTGGATCTAACGGTACATAGTATATGTTTCTTTTCTTGTCGTTTTTTTTTTTTTTTCTTTTTCTTTTTGTAAACGATACATAATAGAAGATTTTTCTTTTGATGTTAGGTGAATAATAAAACAGGTATTATAGAGCAACGGTATAATGGCGAGATGTATGCTTAAGACTCCCCCTCCCCCCCGTACAAAGGCTCAGCCATAAAAGATTAAATGTGACATGAAAGCGGTTTTAAGACGCGTTTTCAAAGGGGTTTTTATTCCTCCAAGGTCTTTAGAAATTCAAACCTTCCATTTGCCGCATTCTTTCTTTGGTGCTGCTCAATGGATCAGTGTGCAAAGGATGAAAAGGACTCAAGCAGATTTTACAGATTAAAAAACGAAAAAAAGAAAAAGCATTAATTCCTTTCAATGAATCAAACGCTAACTCATAGTAAAGAATGGAAGAGTAAGCTGGGAGTAAGTTAGGAATCTGTTTTGGGTTACTGAACGAACAAGAAGAGTAATTCGATTACATATTCATGAATACTGTTCAGCAAGGGATTGTAAAATCCACCACACTTTTGTGCATGCTTTAGGATGGGTTTAATTCGCCAAAATAAACCCAAGGGGTTAATATATCTAAAAATCCATAATTTTTTGTTATATTAACCCCTTGCGTAAAAGCCGATGTTCTCTAGCCCACGCGCAAATCCCAGATTTCTGGGGATACTGAACTTGACGTTACGACGCTGTTGGGTGTGCTACAATGTTGAAAAAAAAAAAAAAACTAAAATGGCAATACACTCATGTAATGCATGTAAAAAAGCTTTTTGTTCCAAAGAGCATTTCGAGAAATTTTACAAGGATTTTTAATTTTAATTTTCCTATTTTTTCAAATTTTTGTAACACAGACATTTTGCACTCCCCCCCTCCTCCTGTTTCCACCCTTCAGTTAACTGCAGACAAAATGAATTCTAAATGTTTTTATACAACCCCAATAAAAGAAAATCTACCTCATGATGTTTCCTGTGCTGGTTACTCTGGTTGTACCCCTAAAGAAGCCATGTATCCACATGAGGTTACAATGGGATTTTGCCCTATACATAGCATGTATCCACTAGTGGTTATATGGTACGCAAGGGGTAAACGTCCCGTTTTAAAACAACACTAGGGCTATTTTGGGGCGGACCTCGTCATTTTGAACCATGGTCAGATGACGAGGACGATACCAGAGTTGGCACCCCCCTCTCCACACCAGCGGGAGGACGTTCGGCCTGACAGATTTAACGTGCAAGAGACCCCCTCACACTACAGATCTTCGGTGGAATTGAGTCTCGAACCTGAAACCCTTCCGTTCCGAATCCAAAACCTTGCCACCAGGACACCATGGCCCCTTTGAAAAAGAACATCGTCGTTTTAAAGATTTGAGATATGGACCGATGTCTATGAATGGTTTAAAGAAAATGATTAATAAATTTGAAGCTACAGGAGAATTCGGATTGCTCCCTGGAAGTAAAGGAAGAAGATCTGTGAATAAGAAAATTGTGGAAGCAATTGACTTAGGGTTAGTGGATTAGCGACCTCTAAGCGTTAGAAGAATAGCAAGGACTTTATCAAAACCACAGGTGACCATACGCAAAGTCTTGAGCTATATTTTAAGACACTATCCGTATACAATTAAAAATTTTCAGCACTTGCAACTAGGCGATCTCTTATGTAAAGATTCTTATCAGCTACCAGCTGCTCTAGCATTTTGAATCAATTGAAGCAGACACGTCCTTTAAAATATTTTCTTTGTTGGACAAAGTCATAAAACATGAAGATAAACTAAAAGACGCTACATCACAGAAACCGTTACAGCTATTTTTAAATCATCTCTAAATACAAACTCTGTCGAACTGCATACGTCATACAGTGCTCAGTTCACAGCAGTTCCTTTTTGAACTTTGACTGGATTGATTGCGCAACACGATTCACAGCAAAAAAAAAAAAAAAAATATTGAGTCAACTTTATTTTTGCTAAAACTGATGAATTCGTATCATAAGGATTTGAAAGATTTGGTAAATTGATAAAGCGCATTTTTTCCCGGACAAATCAACACTCATGACAGTAGGATATGGGCTCATCTAACTCGCATGCTGTTTTTGAAAAAGCCTTGCAATTAGCGTTGATTACAGTACTGCTTACTTCCTTATTACATCATTTCTTTTTTGAAAATCTCATTATTATTATTGAAACAGAGCTAGTTCACTGCACCTTCGGTCGGTCGGTCAATCTAATGCCATTCGGTCATACTAAGCCGAATGAAATTTAGCTCTTTCAAATGAAGGCAGAAGTGTGAGCCTTTCGTTATTAACGAGCATCGTTAAGGTGAAAGTGCGACTTTACTCGAACACGACACGACCCTTTTTAGGGGGCAGTTGAACTTATTCACACACTCATTCAACCATCCGCAAGTCAGAATTTAGATTCAAATCAGAGACCAACTCATTCCTGATTCAGTACCCCCAGAGGTATCATTTGTTATGGGAACTTGGAGGATTTTGCAGTCACGACCTATTTTACGTGCCAAAACTCCATTAGCCAACAGGGCGATCTTTGGCCGAGACGAGGACAGAACTCGCTTCCTTTCGGTTATGAGACTGGCGCTCTACCAACCAGGCCATCGCCGCCCCTAATCTTATATAAAATCAAGAACTGATGCCACAACTTTTCTGAGTATAGAACTCGCACAGATTTTACAACTAGAATAAAAATCCGTTTGGTTTGATTAAATTAGCACCACTTTTTAAGCTACACAGGAAGTTCTAAAAATGAACTATAATGTTGAGCTTTCATCAGAAGGCACTTCAGTTAATAGCTTTCTTTCACTCAAATTTACATTCAAAGTTTAGAAAATAATGTGATCTCTGCTTAGCAATATCGAAATTGCCTCGATTCAGCAAGATAGAGAACCTCCTCACAATTTCTCATAGTGTTACGCAATTGCTTCACGGAACTTGTAGTGAGGGTTGTGTAGTTAGCAGATGTTTCCAAGATGCGTGTCCACCTTATTCACTTGATTTGACTCCTTGCGATTTCTTGCTGTGAGGATATTTAAAAGATTGCGTCTGCAAGGAACAAACCTAAATCTGATATTGCTTCAAAAAGCAGCATTACTGGACATGTCCTAGAAATTAGTACGAAACATTAGGTGCTACTGTGGATCACGCTGTCTTGCGTCTACAGCATTTGATAGGACTTGAAGGAACCCATATTAAATAAATATTGTAATACATTACGCATTTCATATTTATAAAAAACGTTATAATTACAACACTTAAAATGTCATTAAAGAGCGCCCCCTATGACAAAAAGCTGAATTTTTTTTTATTGTGTAGTTCATTTCCCCATGTTGTAAATCTATACTTATAATAAAGCTCAATGTGTGTGTGTGTGTGTTGGCGCTCTACAGGCCAGACCGTTGGACCTACAGCTACCAAATATGGTACATGTATACCTGGAGGTCAGGAATGTGCACCTCTGAGCCCTTTTTTCGAATTTTTAATTAGAATTAGAATTAATTAAAATTTAAACGAAATTTCGACGTTTTTCCGCTATAACATTCGAAAATATGATCGCACAAACATGATTTTTACATCAATTTAAAAATGTAAAAATTAGCTTTCTAATGGTATCAGTGTTTTAATGTATAACTTAAGCTTCCACTTTTAATGAATTTTTAAAGAAATATTTTAACCATGTTTTTTTAGCACGTGACTGGATAAAATAAAAGAAATATAAAGTGTGATATTTTCTTTAAAAATGCCAAAGGCGGCCAGTATAACATGTAACAAATTTCTTCAGCATACTCCAAATAGTTTTTCTTTTACAATCCTTCAAACACTTGCACTTTAATTCTAATCATCCTGTATATGTAAACATAATTTTTCAAAATAAATTGCCAAAAAGTAGAAACTTAATTTTTTTTTTTTTTTTACTTTAATTCATTTTACCACGAAAGGCATAATTTTCGTACTAAGGAAAAGGGATAAGCGATGCGCCAGTCTACATCACGATACAAGAAGGAAAAGAAATTTCCCCTTCAGTAATTAAACTATAAGATTTTGATTGGGATTTTTTGTCACGTGTCGATTTAGGCAAGGGATTTTTTGGTATCTTTAATAGAATGCGGTAAGTATTAGGGATTTTATTCCCTTTGGTCTGAAGGTGGGAATAGTAGAAGTCATTCAGTTTTCTAGGGTACGTGTAGAATTAATTAAATAAAAAAGTGGGAATAGTATCAGAAAATAAGAGAATATTTTAGAATGAAGTTGACATGTACCAAATTAAGATAAAAATTATTAAATTAATTAGGTTTCAATTAGATTAAGAAATATCATCATATACATCAATTTCAATTTTGTATAGAGAAATTGAAAAAGCCTTTGAAGGTGTACGTATTGAAATAGAGGAATGAGGCAGAGATATATGTAACAGAATTCTATGATGATTACAATAATGAATTATGAAATATATTAAAGACTGAAAAGTATGAGATAAAAAAAATAATAAGGTTTTACAAGCACATTTTTACTAGTTCATTAAAACGTGGAAAATAATTTTTTTAAAGTCAAACTTCTGGATGTCTAAGTAAAAGTGGTAAAAACATGAGACGCTAAAAATAAGAAAACATTATTAAGTTATAGGAATTATCAAAAGACAAAAAATTACAAAGTTTTCAAAAATTAAAATACATTATAAATGTGATTATAATATTTACTTTGAGTTTTTATATATGTTTCAAGTTTATAAGAATTAGCTTCAGTTCACATATTTTTGATTTAAAAAATGTTTCGTATTTTACTGAGCCAGTAAAACTAATGCTTGTATAGAAAATTATTTTTATTCCCTCTATAATCATATTTATTCCATTATATTACATTCTAAACTATAATTTAATACATTTTATAAAATATCGTTTACTTAGAAATGAAGGTCATATATACTGTAACCAAAACTTTTATAAAAATCATTATTTCTAAGCCATAAGTTGTATTATTAAAGCTAACTACCAAAAAAACCATAAAAAAAGGAAAGGGGAAAAAATGAATTCCAGGAAAATTAATTTCAGTCTAAGATGAGGGCTCATGTCAAAAATCCAATTATTTTGAATAAAAAAAAAACAAGTTCCAAATGAAACAAAAATTTTCTTTCCAGAATCAAAACTTCTACATATTCTGAGAAATGGCGCAGCAAAGAATCGTTTGCTTTGAGGGAAGCCAGCAGAAAAGTTTCATTAAGATTTATTTCGAAATACTTTTTAAGAACCGGATCCAAGAAATTCTCTGTTTAGAACAAGGTAATTATAAATTCCGTTAATGAGAAATTCGAACTCAACGAATAAAAAAAAAATGTCACTTGTTCCTTTGGGAGAAAAGAGAACTAAAAAGCATTCTAAAAGTCATTCGTAATGAGATTCTTCTTGATTCTACTTACCGGAAATCCGTTGCTAGAGTTCACTTCACTTTAATTTGCCAAATGAAATGGTTGTAACTACTACTTAGGTTTTATTGAACGCACGCAGGAGGCCGTAGTTCTTTTTAATACCAAAAAGATTAAACGTTGCACGCCACTTTAGTAATTTGAGCCTTTTCTCAAAAGGCAGAGATAATGCGATTTGGAGATAATAAGTCTACTGAAGCCATGCAATAACTAGAACCGTATCAAATGTACAAATTACTTAAATGGTTTCTTCTTCCCAACTTTTAGGAAACATTTGGCATTTAATGAATCAAATAAAAGTCTTAGGGTCTTTTTTGTGTACTTAGGCTGAAAATTCTTCACAAGTGAAGTCAGATTATCAAACAAGCAAACTAGACAGTTGTCTAGAGAATACCAAAACTTTTTTCTCAGGGGAAGAGATTGAGTTTCAACGGTTTGAGATTCTTTGTTTATCTTAAGGTTTATTTAATTTGCCAAGGTCATGCACGAAGATTTATTGAAACTAAAATCCACTATTAATTAATTCGGAACATTCGTATTCTCACAATTATTTTGCAAATCAGTATAATTTTAATCCCCTCAGCAATTTTAATCAGATAATTCACAGCTCTTGCAAACTTTTGGATGGGTTAGAAAAATTTGAAATTTTAAAATCACTTTGTCGAAAATTACTTTGAATTTAAAATTATTTTTATATGAAAGATACTAACACTAACTCTGTAGAAGGGGAATTATAATAAATATTTTATTGGTAGAATATTTGCTAGATAAAAGCTGTTTATAAATATTATTTTAAAATTAGCTTTTTAAAAATATGTTTTGGCAACTGTAAAAGGGAAAAAGCATCGAAATTTGGATTTGCCTTAGGAGTCCTATTGGTTTTTAATCCAGTTAATAGTGCAAGTAAGAAGATTACTACCTTTTAATAGTTTAAAATTCATATTTATGATTGCTAACTATACATAAAAAAGGAATAATATCAATCCATGTAAGGGACAAAAGATGCCAAAGATTTAATTAGTTGGCAGTAGATATCCAGCCCAACCTTCCTCAAAGATTACTCTTAACCTACCAAGAATACTATCAAGCAATCTTGGTCGACGCCCAGCCTTGTCCTTTTACTTTCAAGTAATCTTGATAGGCATTCAGGTAAAGTTTTCTGCCCACATGTAATCTTGGTAGGAATTGCATTAAACCTTTCTATTCTCAATCAACCATGGTAGGCAATTAGCCCAGTCTTTCTACTACTGTAAAGCAACCTCGGGAGGCATCCAGCCAAACCTTTTTATTCTCATGTAACCATGGCAGGCATTCAGCAAACCTTGCCTGCTCTCAAGTAACCTAGATATGCATTCTCCTATTTTCTATTCTCAAGTAATCTTGGTAGGCATCCTGCCTAGATTTTCTACTTTCAAGCAATCTTGGTAGGCATTCATCTAAAGTTTTCTGCCCACATGTAATCTAGGTAGGAATTCTAACACTAACTCTGCAGAAGGGGAACTATATTAAATATTTTATTGGTAGAATATTTGCTAGATAAAAGCTGTTTATAAATATTATTTTAAAATTAGCTTTTTAAAAATATGTTTTGGCAACTGTAAAAGGGAAAAAGCATCGAAATTTGGATTTGCCTTAGGAGTCTTATTGGTTTTTAATCCAGTTAATAGTGCAAGTAAGAAGATTGCAACTTTTAATAGTTTAAAATTCATATTTATGATTGCTTACTACACATTAAAAAAGAATAATATCAATCCATGTACGGGTTAAATGATGCCAAAGATTTAATTAGTTGGCAGTAGATATCCTCTCCAACCTTCCCCCAAGATTACCCTTAACCTCTAAAGGTTACTATCAAGTAATCTTGGTCGGTGCCTAGTTCAGCTAAAGTTTTCTGCCCACATATAATCTAGGTAGGAATTCTACAAAACCTTTCTATTCTCAATCAACCATGGTAGGCAACTAGCCTAGCCTTTCTACTGTAAAGCAACCTTGGGAGGCATCCAGCCAAACCTTTCTTGCTCTCAAGTAACCTAGATATGCATCCTCCTATTCTCTATTCTCAAGTAATCTTGGTAGGCATCCTGCCTAGATTTCTACTTTCAAGCAATCTAGTAAAAATTTAGCCAAATATGTCTACTCTCAACTAACTTTAGCAGGCATTCAGATAAACTGTCTACTCTCAGGTAATGTTGGTAGGCATCTAGACTAACCTTTCTACTCTCAAATAACCTTGGTATGCATCAAGAATAACCTTTCTACTCTGGGCTAACCTTGGTAAGCATCTAGATAAACCTTTCTACTCTCAAGTAAACTTGGCAGGCATCCGACTTAGATTTTCTACTTTAAAGTCACCTGGTATGCTTTCAGGAAAACCTTTCTACTCTCAAGTAAGCTCGGTAAATTTCTAACTAAACTTTTCTACTCTCAAGTAACTTTGATAGGCATTCAGCCAAACTGTCTACTACCAAGTAACTTTGATAGACATTCAGTCAAACTGTCTACTACCAAGCAACTTTGGTAGACATCCATGGGTCGATTCTGGTCAGATAGTAAAATGTTCTAACATTCTGAGGAGCCATTTCAATAATGCTTCAATGGAATATATACAAGTTTGAATAGATATTTTCTCGTCTTTTTTCATGTGATATAAAAATACATTTATATTTCAGTTAGTGAATACATCATAAAAATGTAAATAATAAAAATATTTTATTTTGATAACAAAACAGTTCCTCAAAAATCAATTTATGCAAACAATTTAAATAGTGTATCTATTCTAATTGTGGTCCAACAGCTGATTTTCAAACCTTTCGAAATATATAGACACTTCAAATTGTTCAAATATGCTAATTAAGGGAAGGAATTACTATGCCGAATGTGTTAACAGCGTAAAAATTAAGATAGATATAAAGTTAAGTAATTAAAAATTATGATATATTATATATTAGTTATCCTATTTTGATAGTAATAGCTACTAAAATAATATTAGCACACTATTATTTTAAATTAAAAAATGAAGTTACACATTTCTAAGACTAAAACTGACTATGAATCTTTGAATACCTTTATATTTTTTAACTCTTTCAATGGCTGCCACATGAAAAATTACCAAATAATAATAGCTGTTGACAGCGTTATGAAATTCAGATTCATAATCGTTTAGTTTTGGGCCTGGAAATGTGGAATTTTTACTGATTAGAAAATTAAAAGTAACAAGCATATTCTATTAAATATGACTAATGTGACAAGCAGACTGTAAAAATATTTGAATTTTATCATTTTTTAGCATTTTGTTTACAATTTTAAACATAAAATATAATTATTCATGCTATCTAAAGCATCTTTTCAATTGGAAATATGCCTAAGTGTAACGATTTAGAAATTAGTTGCTGATTTACGATTAGACTCAGTATATATATTCAAAAAAATGCCCACATGACATTATTTACCGCAATAAAAACGAAACTGTGATGCAAATAAATTACACTTTATTTCAGACTAACACCTTAAAGATTTTCTAGAATCTCCTATAACACCATTAAAAAAATCCGAATATAAAAATATAAAATTACAATCACGTGTGAAAATATATTCAGAACGTAAACATAAATTAAGCAACTATGCTATTTATTTCCTCTTATAAAATATTTTCAGAAAATAACACGAAATTACAAAAGCTTCATTTCTGCTTCGAATCATCATCACGGACACCTACCTTGTATATTAACATAATTGCAAGCCAGGGATATTATTTTTTATAAATCCCTTTACTGCCTATTACCGTTGCATATCACTCATTCTGATAGCCACCTCTTGTGCTTACCCTTGAAGAATATATCTGTAATTATCATAAATGTAGTCCAGTTCTAAAAAACAGCATCGAGGCAAACCGACAATTATCCTGAACTGATTTATCATACTACTTTCACACCTGCGAGCAGAATATTATCGCCAGATAGTCGCTTTAAGTTAAAATTAAGTGACAGCCAGAATCCAGATAGGGAAAAGATGATAATTTGTGCTGAGCAGCTCATTATTAATTAGCTATAATTCTTAAGGGAAAGATGATTTGTAGTTGTCAGGATACGGCATTCAATGGAACATAAACTTAATGACGATGCAGAAATCATTTTGCGTGCTTTTATTTAACTTGCCTTTATTCACACTTGCAGAGATATAATCGAATTTTCATTTTTTTCCTTATACGGACAGTTAAGCGTTTCTGATAAAAAAAATACAATATTCTAATATTATCCAAATTTAATTATTAGTTGGATTTTCAGTTAATAATATTTTTTTATATTTTTTCTCAAGTTTTTGACAATAGTCAAATTGAAATTAAATATTAACCCATTTGCATCATATGAAAATATGAAAAAAAGCCCATATCACGGAATTTTTTTAAATTTTATATTTAGGTGTAAAATTGTAGAAAAGTAGAAAAAAGATCACTTTTTAGAATTATTTGTTAGTAATTTTGTTCAGTCTAGTAATATTTGAAATGTGAGATGCATACAGGGTGTATAGTATATAATATGAATATAGTATATATCATATTATATGCATAGCATATAATATGATGCAGCTTATATATACGCTCCAGTGATAGTGACCAGGAAAATTGAGCGTATATATACGCTAATGATGCAAATGGGTTAAGTTTTATGCATAAGGAACCAAAAAGTAATACATGATGAATCCGGCCTAAAGATTTTCGCAAGGGTCACACTCTGCATGGGTGCTGAGATCTTTCAACTACTTCTTATGATGATGAGGCACGTATGACCAAGCGTGGTATGCGTATGCAGCTTTAAACGCGGGAAAATTGAAATTAGTTTAAAGAGATGCATTTGAACTGATAGGTTTACTTTCTTCATATATTTTTTTGAAGTTTTATTTTTAATTGGTATGTGCTTTTCTTTCATGTTTTAATGATTTTTTTTTTTTGTTTCATGATCAAATGGTCTTTTTGTAGTTTAATTTTGTTTAATTTTGCTGTGGCCATGCTCATTTTTTAAAAAATGAAAATAATTTTGTTTGTTATAATGCAATTTATTGTCTTTAATTTTGTGATATTAATTTTATCCCCAAAACCTCAATTTCTTGCTACTTTCGGGTCACGAGGGGTCAATATTTTTGAACAAAAGTCAGATCAATCACAGAAAGAAAATCCCCGGTATGAATCCCTGCTTGACGAAAATGCCCATGAGAAAGTTTTCAGCGCGAATTCATAATGTTTTTTTTGTTGTTGTTGTTGTTCTTTTTGTATTAAAATATTTATTTCTAATTTGTTAAAGTTCATCTGTGTTTTAGTTGTAGCAGAATTAGCGCTTTCTAAATACAGTGTATCTTTTATTAGTTTGGTTCAGGAAATATTTCTTTTTAACTGAATTTTATAATGATTTCTTTTGGATTGATAGTTTCTTTTCAAACAAAGGCAACAGTAAGTTATTCTGACAGAAAGAAAATAAATAAATAAATTTTGTTCGTAAGTCAGAAGAAGAAGGAAAGTTTTTAGTTATTCCCTGGAGATTTAAAAAAATTCATCATCTTTTATTATTATTATTATTTTCATTTTATTTGGTTCATTTTATTCATCATTGTATTCTATAACTTGAGTACAAAGAAAAATAGGATTGCTACATTACAATTTTGTGTAGAGTGTCAATCATTTTGTTTAATTTTTATTCAAATTTACTGCAAATTTTAATATTTCTCAAAATATATTATATTTTTAAATAATTTTGTTGTAATTTATAGCATTTTGTATTATAATTAACAATACATCTAAAAACCGTAATTTTAAATAATTTTAAAAAAATTCAACTTTTCAAAAATTTTCCTACGAACGTAGTCGAATACCTTAACCTTTACTATTATTATTTAATTGTTTGTGCTCCTCTTACATGTTAAACATACGCCTTTTGGGTTTTAAATACAATAAAAGCTCCTTATTCGCGCTTCCTTTATTCGTGTTTTCACTATTCGCGGATTAAAAAAATGCGACCCCAACTTCTATATTCGCGGCTAAACATTTCTTTATTCGCGGATCTAATAAGTACATACATCATAATAAAAGGATTCCAATAAGTATCCAACCCAATATCCTTTGTAAATGCCGCCAAATGGACTAATATAAAAAGTAAAATAGATCTTATTACAACTTTGTCTAAATCATGTTGTTAAATGAAAACTGCAAACATAGCCGAAATCGCGAATGGGATAGGACGAGATGGGTTCGAATAGATAGAATCAAGTGTATATATACACTGATGGAAAAAAAATCTCAACACTAGGAAGGAGCTGTGCTAGATAAACGAAATTTGGTAGGCGTCTTTATACATCTGAAAGATGACGTCGATTCAAATTTCGAGTTACGCGCGTAAGAGTGGCGCTAGTAGCGAAACTATGAACATGCAAATGAGGTTTGCTTTAAATAAGCGCTGTAAGGTTCGTGATCGTTATTTACAGTTGAGATTTGACGTAGTGGGTTAATGTTAGTCAAGGATGCCTCTGAGAAGACGAATAAGCCATTATCAACAGCTCACTGAGTTTGAACGAGGTCGTGTTGTAGGGCTACGAGAAGGTGGGTTTTCTTTCCGCGATATTGCTGAAAGACTTGGCAGGAACGTATCCACTGTGCATGAGTATTGGTGGCAGTGGTCAAGGGAAGGTAGTGCCTCAAGAAGACCAGGTTCTGGGCGGCCACGTGGTACTACTGAGAGGGAAGACCGTCGTATTCGGCGTATGGCTGTGGCTAATCGTACTGTGTCTGTAGCTGAAATTCGAACTGCAGTTGGCACCACAGTGACACAAAGAACTGTTACAAATCGGTTACTTCAAGGACAGCTCCGAGCCAGAAGCCTTATACAGTGCATTCCACTGACTCCAAACCACTGCCGTTTGCGACGTGAGTGGTGTCAAGCTAGAGCTCATTGGAGGACGGAGTGGAAATGTGTTTTCTGATGAAAGCCGGTTCTGCCTTGGTCGCAGTGATAGCCGTTTGTTGGTTAGAAGGAGGCCAGGTGAACAGTTGCTAGTGACCTGTTTGCGGCCTAGACACACAGGGCCTACTCCTGGAGTTATGGTTTGGGGAGTACTCCTGGAATTATGGTTTGGGGAGCAATTTCGTATGACAGCAGGAGGACTCTCGTGGTTATCCCATGCACCCTGACTGCAAATTTGTACCTCAGTCTAGTGATACAACCTGTTGTGCTGTCATTCATGAACAGCATTCAAGGGGGTGTTTTCCAACAGGATAGCGCTCGCCCTCATACTGCTGTTGTAACCCAACATGCTCTACAGAGTGTCGACATGTTGCCTAGGCCTTCTAGATCACCAGATCTTTCTCAAATCGAGCACGTATGGGACATCATTGGACGACAACTGCAGCGTCATCCACAACCAGCATTGACCGCCCAAGTGCAACAGGCATGAAACTCCATCCCACAAACTGATATCCGTCCAATGTATGCACGTTTGCTTGCTTTCAAAATTCTGGCGGTTACACCGGTTACTAATGTACCAACGTTTCACATTTGAAATGGCTCTTCTCGCCAATGGCTCAACCTGTGATCTTGAAACTTTAATCAATTAAATATGTTACCTAGACAAATGTATTCCTAAAATTTCATTACTGTAAATAATTTTTTCTTGATGTTGGGATTTTTTTTCCATCAGTGTATGTAGGACAATCCCTCTAATCAGCGCCCATCGGCAAATTTGTGGCATATATCTGCTAATAAAATAGTCTAATTGAACTAAATAATTAAGTTTATGTAACTAGAGTCAATATATGCTCTCAATGAATGTCAAATTTTAAAATTATTCGCAATTCCTCTGCTTTTTGAATCGTATCTAACAAAATATTCTTCAGACACTGATATTTTTAAAAAAATGCTGAACTCCAATCAATTCCTAAGACGAAATTGACGAAATTTAAATATAACTCTTCTATAAAAAGTGTCCATTTTAGACTACTTTAACTACCGTCTCAATCATAACGCGCCAATCTTCTGCCAGGGTTTCTTGACAGTGATTGGTCTATGATTATGAAAATACTGATGCATAAAATCTTCAGAAATTTGTCAGATGGTCAGAAACACGGACTTGATTTGCTGTTTTATTTTATTGCGAGTATACAATGTGAACTATTTTTTTAGGTTAGTTGTGTGTTTTTATTATTAAATTGTATTTAGGTTCATTGTATATTTTTCGTATATGCCTATACTTTTAATAGTATCGGTTTTTAGGTTAGTTTTAAATTTTGTTTGATTTTGTTTGATAGTTTTTAAAAATGCCCAGAAACTGCAATTCTTTTCTTTCAAAGAGGAGTAATAAAGCTCTGGTTATATATACACTGAAGTGACAAAAGTCATGGGATGACTGTTAATATCGTGTCGGTCCTCCTTTTGCCCGGCGAAGTGCAACAACTCGACGTGTCATGGAGTCCACAAGTCGTTGGAAGTCCTCTGCAGGAATATTGAGCCATGCTGTCTGTATAGACATCCATAATTGTGAAAGTGTGGATGGTGCAGGAGTTTGGGCACGAACGGACCTTTCGATGATGTCCCATAAATGCTCGATGGGATTCATATCGGGCGATCTAGGTGGCCAGATCATGCGCTGGAATTGTCCGGAATGTTCTTCAAACCAATCGCGAACAGTTCTGGCCCGGTGACATGGCGCATTGTCATCCATAAAAATCCCATCGTTGTGTGGGTACGTGAAGTCCATGAATGGCTGCAAGTGATCTGCAAGCAGCTGAACATTAACATTTCCAGTCAATGATCGGTTCAGTTGCACCAGAGGACCGAGTCCATGCCATGTAAAAACAGCCCACACCATTATGCAGCCACCACCAGCTTGAACAGTGCCTTGCTGACAGTTTGGGTCCATGGCTTCGTGGGTTCTGCGCCACACTCGAACTCTACCATCAGCTCGTAACAACTGAAATCGTGACTCATCTGACCACGCCACGGTTTTTCACTGGTCTAGGGACCAGTCGATATGCTCACGAGCCCAGGAGAGTCGCTGCAGGCGATGTCGTGCTGTCAGTAAAGGCAGTCGAGTCGGTCTTCTGCTGTCATAGCCCAAGGAAGACAAATTTCGCCGCACAGTCCTATCGGACACGTCCCTCGTACGCCCCACATTGATTCCTGCAGTTATTTGACGAAGTGTTGCGTGTCTATTAACATTGACCATTCTACACAGACGTCGGCGGTCTCGGTCGTTAAGTGCAGGTGGTCGCCCACTGAGCTGTCCATGATGGGATGTGATGCCTGAAATTTCATACTCTCGGCACACTCTTGAAACTCTGGATCTCGGAATGTTGAATTCACTAACGATATCCGCAATGGAATGACCCATGCGTCTAGCTCCAACTAACATTCCACCTTCAAAGTCTGTTAATTCCCGTCGTGCCGCCATAAATCACGAAAACCCTGTTCTCAGGAATAACTTGGACACAAATGAAAGCTCTGGAAAACGAACTGCGCATTTATACTTTTTCGCTGAGATACTACTGCCATCTGTATATTTGCATATTGCTATCCCATGACTTTTGTCACTTCAGTGTACATACATTTTAGCAAATATTGCATAAATTCATAGTGTTTTTGCTTCAAGGAATGTTCTTGTTCTACATATAAAATGTACTAAGCAGTTTTTTTAAATTCTCCACAGTAAATTATGTAAGAGATAAAAGAATACTGCGTCATTACAAAGCGAAGACAATATTTAGTTCGATATTAAATGGCGTACACATTTATGTTTGTCACAGAATGTGATGCACGATGACTTCATTTCAGCAAGGGAAAGGAAATTGTATTAATCTAAGCCTTCTCAGAAATATGACACATTTGCTTATTTTCCCATTCTTGAAATGACCTTTGGGCATTTTTTGATTTTAAGTTGATCAACTGGTATTCTAAGAAACATTTTCAAGAGTTCATCAAAATAAATTTCATTAAATTTCTAATTTCTAAGAATTTAAATGTTTTTCTTCGAAAAAAATATTTTGGGTTTTTATTTATTTATTTTTTATTCTATCTTAGAAAAAAAAAAGGAAAAGGGGGGGGGGACTTTAAAGGCAATTCTGCATTAAAAAAAAAGAGTTTTATAAAAAGCATCATTTAAATATTTGAACAACTAAATAAATCAAATATTTTCTTTTAATTTACAAAAAGAAGCTCTAAAATTTGATATTTGATAGCATAGATGCTATTGCATTTGCAACATACGCAGTAAAACAATATTTATTTATTTTATCATTCAAAGAAGAAATTAATTTACTCTTTTTTGCTTTTTTCGACTTTTTTAATATTCTAAATTACTGTAATCAGCGAATTTCAAAATAAAGTATAAAAATTCAAAATTTCGTAACATGAAATAAGTTACCATCACAGTTACTTTTTACCAATTAAAACTTTGCAATGATATTAATATCGGGAATCAAAATTATAGTTGTTTATAATTTAAGTTCAAAGCACGTTGATAACTATTAACGATCAAATCACAGCTTAAGAAAGTTAGTTCTACATTTTTTAAACAGTTTCCTAAAATTAACGGTTTAATATTCAATGCTAAGTTTCATTTCACAGATGAATAAATGCAATTTAAATCAAAAATGTGTTCCATCAGTTACTTTTAAATTGCATTTGAATAATATATTAAGCAATTTCACTAGGCGTTGTGATACACTCCGTAGTCTTCATAATACTTTTAATTCTAGATGACTATCATCTTGAAGGAAGTTTAAAGAGAATTAAAGCTCTAAAGAAAATCAATACCCACTTAAAAAACATTAATTTAAATTTTTATTTTTGATTTGATAAGAAATGCAAACGCTTTCCCCTTTAGGGAATTTAGTTTCGGGAAAAGAGTCCATATCAAAGAAAAATCCTATACGAACATGTCAGCAAATTCTTATTCCTTTCAATGCATTTGGCATTTCTATTTCTGTTTATAGTTTTGTTGTCTAAAGGAACCGGAAATATTCTTGAAAGGAATGTGACAGGTTCATTCAGTTAGGTTCTATACAGATAAAGCAAAGAACTTATGTTTAGGATAGGAAAAATTGTTCAAACCTTCAGAAAATATGGAAAAGCAATTTTATATTCTTTGAAGAAAGAACAATTTTGAATTCTTTCATGTCTTTGTTAACAAGTATAATCTAGTCAGACGATTTTATTTCGCAATATTATTCTAAGACACTTTAAGTAAGAAACCGTAATAAATTTTAGGTAATCTTAATATTTTATCTTTGCTATTTAAATATAAGAATGTAATTATTATAAGCACATTGATAATAACGCTATCGGATGTTAAAAGATTTGAGTAAATTTTTAAAATTATTACAAGCAGTAGAAATTAAAAAATAAGAGACGAAACTTCAAATATGAGATAAAATGAAAAGAAATTTTGTTTCTTTCGTTTTTCTACCAATCACACAATAAAAATTGGGCATTTCATACAAACAAGTAAATTAAAATTAATATTATGACGCGACAGTAGTACAAAGCATTCGATTATCAGTAATTAAAAGGATTATTGATATTAAGTAAGTAAAAGGATTATTGATATTCCTAATGATACCTATTATTCTCATTATGAAAAATTTCACCCGATGATAAAGTTTAATTCTTTTTATTTTGACAGAATCAAACAACAAAAAGGCATACTCCACATTAAGAGCAGATGCAATAGAACAACAAAAGAAGAACATCGGCTGCACTGTATTGTACAAACAGTAACAATTTAGTTTGAGCTGAGAGTTGAACAATAAAAACTCTGAATTTGACTTTCTTTCTATTATTGGCAATGTTTCTAATGGGAAGTCTTTCAATTTAATCGTTTCAAAAAAGCTAATCTTCGTCATGAACGTCTTTATGGAATAATATTAAAAGAAGCATTCATTAATCAAATATTTCCTTTCAATAAAATAAAAAATAATAATAATTTTAATAAGTTTCGATGGAAATCTGAAAAATAAAAATGTTATTTAGGTTTGTTTTCATTGCGAAAATTTTAATAAATTTGTAGCAAAATATATAATTATTTAATTGTTAAAAAAATAGTTTTGATTAGTTGTTCAAACTTTGCATTTTGGAGGTTTCCAAATAATTTATTTCCCAGTGCATAACTCTTGTTTAATAATTCTTCTCTTTTTCTGTTTATTGATCTGTCTTCTGTTTGTTTTCATGTCTTTTCAAAGAAGTCAATTCATGGTTCCGTAAACAACTCAAATATTGCTCATCTTGCAACAGGAAAAAGCTTATAATTTTAGAACACAGCATCGAGTTATTTTTTTCAAGTGCCTCCTAAAGCTATTTGATTAAATCCCCTTCAAATAAAAATTTTTAAAAATTCGGAAAAAAATTTTGCACAAATTTGTTTTTCTAATTTGGAATTTTCAGATAATTCTTTGATGACGAAAAAATTTCGTAGCTAATAATTGAGAAAACCATGCTTTTTTCGAGACCAATAGCCATTTGAAACCTGTCATTAGATTTCATTTGCATTAAAAATATAGACTAATAAATTTAACGATTTCATAATGGTACACGAAGTTAAACCAGCGGGCCTGGTCTCCCGAAATCTTCCTCGTGAACTCTCTAATAAAGATATTATATCGGAGAAAGCTTTGCGTGGCACTGACGAACAATACTTACGAAATATTAAATTTTAGCTTGAATTTAGTATTTTTACTTAATCTATCATCCTCGGGGAGTTTTTTTTTGGGGGGGGGGGGCAATTAAACCCTGGTATACAGCTAATAGCATCCTTAAAACTAATCTCTATTTTAGATGTGTTTTTCTAATCTATTGTAAAAAAATCTTTTAAAAAACTGCACTTGTAGTCATACAATCCCATAGCAAATTTAATTTACTGCGTCCTTCAGTTATTGCGTTTACATGCTTCTGAATATACAGACCGACAGACGATCAACCCATGATTGGATTTGTCTCAAAATTTGACACTACAGATGTCAAATCTGTGCATTGAATTTTTTATACCTGATTTTCTCCGTTTTGTAGTTATCGTGTAAACATATTTTTGAATAGTCGAACTGACAGACTTCCTCTATACAAAGTTTTCTCAAAATTTGACAGAAATCTACAAATTTGATGCAAAGACCACACACCAAATTTCACTTTTCTAGCTCAGTCTGTAACTGATTGCCACACAGACATTTTCCAAAAATTTGTTTTTCGAATACAGGGAAGTCTAAAAAGTGTACATTAGTCAAAACCTCGAGTTCGAATTATTTGGCTTTCTTTTTCTATAATACATATACGAGAAAATAAAAAGTATTTAATAACTTATCTTAATCATTTTTTCAATCATTGGCAAATACTTCGTTTATGAAAGCTAGAACAATTCAGACAGGCATCATCAAATACAGAGCTGAATAAAAGAGAGGTACGTGCTTCATATTGGAAAACTTCATCTGACCAACAGCCAAGGGGGGACATCTAATTTCTGCTCTTGATATATCGTTTGGGCACGAAATTGACCGCTCAGAAATGCCGCGACAGCACCTTTTTCTCGCTGACGGGTCGCTGTTTTTTCCAATGCAATTATCGACTCGATCGATTTCAATTCAATTTTGCTTTCCGTGCTTACAGCTGGACAAGGGTCCATCCCATTCGGCAGATTTTCAATCGCAGTTGTTCAGAATTCACAAGGCAAGCACGCATTCTCCTTAATATAATGTTGTCGAAGATAAAATGGAGAAATCTTTTTCTTTGGTAACGTGATTGGTTGTTTCAACAGAAAAGAGAAAGTACAGAATAAAGTTGTCTGGAGTTCCCAAAATGTATCAGCAAATCTGATAGAATTTATAACTCCTTTTCGATAAAAGATACAATCCATCTTGTTCTCTCTTGCTTTTTATAAAATGAAAAGAATTTCATAAATTCAATAGCACAGTAGAATGGCATTATGAAAGAAAATTTGAGATAAAAGAATTCCGTTTCTAAAGACGAAATTAAAAACAAAAATGGGATACATGCTGCATCTGTCTTTTTGTTGTTGTTGTTGTTTCATGGAAATAAATAAATGAATAGAATAAGAAGGTAAACATTAAATAAAGGTATAAAAAAGATAACAAACCTTATATAAAGATTTAAAAAAAGAAATTCTGCCAAGATTTTATTAGAAGAAACAGTTTATTGAATTTAATAAAGGAGGTCGACTGATGTTCTGAAATTTTTTTGTAAAAAAATACAGATTAAAGAATTCACTTCTAAAAAAAGAAAAAGAAGAAAAAAAAAAATTAAGAACACTTTATTGAATCACTTTTCAAAAAAGAAATTGTTCATATAAATTAAATAAGCGAGAACAGTAGAATGAAAAATACCTTCAAAAAAAATTCTAAGGAAGGTATTCTGTTGATGAAACAGTTTACTAAATTTATTAAATGAGTAAAACGGTATTATGAATTCTTTTAATTAAAGATTAAAGATTTCTTTTTTTAAACAGAAAAAGAAAAAAAAAGTTGAAAAACATTTTACTGAATTCATATTCAAATTTTTTTTTTCATAGATATAAAATAAACAAAAGTAATAAAAAACATTGAAAAATATTTCTAAAAAGGAATTTCATAAAAGGTTTTGTAATAATGAAACAGATTTATGCAATTAAGCGAAAGAGTACAGTGACTTTATGAAAATTAAAGAAAAGTTTATAGTAAAGAATTAGTTTTATAAAAATAAAAGGAAAATGGAAATGGAGAACACTATATCGAGTTCCTTTTTGAAAAAAAATTATTTACAGGAATTAAATAATGTAACAAGGATGTGTTGACAATTTCTTCTCATTATAAAGTTTTATTTTATTTAATTCCAAGTTCCTTCTCTGACAAACAAATAAAAAACTTGAATAGTACCACATTTAACTAAATATTTTATCAGATCCCAAGTGAGAAAAAAATAAGTATTTATAAATGATTCTTAAAGGAAATGTTATCTCAAATAATTACGAAATAATTCAAAAAAAAATTATTTTTTTTCGTGATTATAATTATTGAAAACCAGAATCAAGAAAACGCTAGTAAATTTCTCGCGAGGCAATTACCTCCATATAATTGAAATAGTGAATAGTTTATACATCAGGTCTATGGTTACCTCATGTAGTTTCTTTAGTTACATTAACAAGCTGTAAGTTAAGAATATCTAATAAATCTGACGAAGAAATAAACGCAACAAAATATATCATTTTTCTCCGCAGTAAATACACAGAAAGAAATGGCATCATCTTTAAAACTGAAAGTTTGACTGAATTTTCGACAATACAATTTTTTAGTTTGTAAACTTTCTACATATAATATAAAAGATATAAACTACATAGTTATTATATTAAGTTTGATGTAATGATTTATTTGATAATCCCACAGTTATTTTAACGGGATTTAAATTTATTTTCTTTACAAATCGCTAAGCAGTATAATTATCTCCGATTGTTTTTAAAAGAAAGTTGGGCACAATACCAATTGAGTTTCCAAAGGATGATAGACAGCTGGAAGTATCTCAAGCAGAAATCTTTAATAATAAATTTTGTTTTTCTTTTTTCTTTTTAAGAACTCATTAACATTTGTATTTGTCCAAATCCTAAAGGCAAAATAAATCATCTAAAAAAGTTAAGCATTAAGAGTTAAGTAAGTTATTAAAAAAGTATTTTTTTCTCAACTTCCTGACAAATAAGACATTAAAAATGAGAAATTAAATTTTTGGTACAATTCTGTTTCAATGGCGACCAAAAAGCGGCAAGGAAAAATTTCGACAAATTATACAAATTATTGTTTATTATGAAAAGTTTAAACATGCGAATCACATGCTATATTTTTGACTACTGAAATCGCCAAATTGTCGAAATTTTTTTCTTGCCGTTTTCTTTGGTCGCCTTTACAACCGACAAGTACCCAATTTTTATTTAATGCATTTAAATTAAAATAACTAAAGTGATGCTGCTTAAATTTCTCTATTTATAATTATTGAATTATAAAAATACAGCTTATCTAACAGCAAAATTTGAATTTAAAAAAATCATACAGCTACGATTTCAATTAGCGTTTCAACAAATGTTCAGAAAAGTCAAATCATCTCGAATCTTACATTACACCAATTAAGAACAGCAAAATGCATTATGATGTTCCTATCACTCACATAATCTTAACCTTTCAACGCAAAATTCAGTTCCCACACACCATTTTCTCACTATGGGATTCTCGAGCTAGCCGGGGTTAGTGTTCCATAACGACAACATAAGATCAAAGCACTCTCTACCATACTTACACACATAAAAAAAGAAAAAAAAAAAGATAATTTTCTTTAGGTTTTGGTGTTTTAACAAGGGGTAAAAAGAACTTGGAAAAAAATTTGCTGTAAATTTTTGGAGAACAAGAAACGACTTTTTTTTTTCGCGCCATTGGGCAACTTGAGAGTTTTGATGGATGATGAGTTCTAAATGTGTCACGACTTGGCGGTCCTATTTCCTGGAGCCTTCTTTTCCGTTTCGAAGAGCTGCTTGCTCATTGACACTTCCCTCCCGGGGTTCAAAGTGGTTTGTAAAAAAAAAAAAAAAAAAAAAAAAAAAAGCTGCACATTCATCGCCCATCATTTATTGACTTGATACAAAAAAATGAGTTAGCGTTGCCAAAAATGCAGCGGCAAATGTGAAGAGGTCACTCGAAATTCGGTTGAAAAAAAAACATATTCCCAGAGTTCATTACGATGGAGCTCAATTTACGTAATAGAATGGAGATTAATTAATTAAAGTTTTCAGTTCAACTATAATTATAAAAAAACGATGAATCTTTGCATTTTGGTAAGATCAGTAAAATTAGAATTATGAAATTACAGTAAAAAAATTATAAAACGAACAGAAATATCAAAAAAGAAATATTTAGAAATTTTAATTAGAGTTTTGTTCAATTAATTTGGCACAACTTTTCATCCAGAATTTTCTCAAGTTATATTTAAAAAAAAGATTTTGGCGTGAAGTAAAAAAAAAATGTAAAAGAATTCATTTGCAACTAAGAATTAAAATATTGTTTTCTTTTGTTCAAAAAGAAACTCATTCAAAATTTTCGATGATTATATTTTTTTTAAATATTTCAAAGTACAAGTTCTCATTTATATGTCGTTTACATTATACATTATATTTTTAACCAATCTAATGATAAATTGCTTAATTTATAAAACGTTAATCTTCGGTTGCGAGTTTTCATTTTTTCTTTCTCTCTCTAATTTTTTTCGATATAGTAGAAGATTGGAATCTCTTCAAAAAAGAGACCACTTTCAAGCAATATGAGAATTGTGCTGCAAGCATACGGTGGAATTATTCAAAATTGATTAATTAACAGAAGGGAAATTGTATGATACTAATTGAAGCGGATATGATAAAGAATGTGAAGAAGATATCCCATTCAACTTTAAAGAGGTATTCTAAGGCTCCAAACTTATTTTGTTAGACAAAACAACAGTGAAAACATAAACATAACACAATGTGATTCATAATGTACAGTGGCTCAAAAAAAATTGAGAGTACACCATACTTTTATTTGATGAATCTGACTTTCAATCTAAATAACACATTACCGAGATGGGAAAAGATGTTATAAATTTTT
Organism: Argiope trifasciata; assembly: GCA_026543055.1. Classification (NCBI taxonomy): domain Eukaryota; kingdom Metazoa; phylum Arthropoda; class Arachnida; order Araneae; family Araneidae; genus Argiope; species Argiope trifasciata. The sequence goes on along the minus strand of JAPMOQ010055381.1, from coordinate 373,502 downwards.
ACATATAACAAATGCTTTAGCTTAGAGTAAAAATAAAGAAAAATCAACAATAAAGTTCTAAACTGAAAACGTTTTAGAAGCATTTTAAATAAGCATGCGCAGATTTTTGCCCCCAAAAATTATGAGTACACCAATGAAATTTATGTATACATTGGATATAAAGAAGGTGTATTTTCGTGGACCAATTTGACCAATCGTTCATGATATCTAAAGATATTTTACCCCATTTTTCTTGTAACACTTATTTTAAATGGATTTTGTTTCTTATTGGGAGTTTTTGAACCACTGTTTCAAGCATGGCCCACGAACATTCAACGATACTGATATGTCAATGTCAAAATGTCGACGATGTCAAAAATGGCATTATAATGAATTAAAAATTCATGAACAAATTCCACAAAATTTATTAGTAATGACTGAAACAATCATTTTTTTCAAACAAAATATTATTATTTTTCATTTCATTTCCAGGTACAAAGCAATTTATCATTACTTTAGTCTGTCATTAAAAAAAAATAACCTTTTGAAACGAGACAAAGCTAAAAAGTAAAACGCTGCAATGGTTTCGTCTTAAAGCGGTAATGATGCATAACATCTCAGTTTAAGCATCATGAAAGGATGACAAAAATATTTGCTTGAAGTTTACAGCCTGTATTATATGAACAAGTTCATAAAGATCAAGATGTTTTAGTCAAAATTTAAAGTTAATTTTTAAAAGACGTCAAAAATGTAAAAAATGATCATTAATTATTTTTTAGAGAATAGTTTTCTTCGCGCATATGTCATAAAAAGACTTAGCTTATTACGTTGCTCAGTTTTCTTCAAAAAGCATTATAATGATAATACGTTTTTCTTTAAAAGTTTCCACTTTTTAAAAAAAAACTAAACGATTTCAAAAAACTAATTATAAGCCATAATTTTTCACCTGCTATAGCGTTCTTATTCTTTTTCTTTTCAAATAACATTCTTAAGAAACTTCTCAAATCTCCGATATTATCGATCGAAAAAGAAAAACGATTAACATTTGAAAAGATCTTTTTGAGTACTGAACTATCTAGAAAAGGTGAAATCAATACAACTGACAATAAAATTAATGTATATGGCCCACCGAATCAATATATATTCCGATGGAAAATTTAAAATCTGATACATAAACTCGTAGCATTTAACTGCGAAAATAAATCGTTTGGCATTTATTCTTCCGTCCGAGTAGAAATCGATTTCCTTTACACGAATACAAAGGAGACATTGTTCGTAATCGTAATGAAACACCATTACAGATGGAGAAGAAACTAATTAAGTCTAAAAATAACTGCTTCAATTATTTGTCTACAGCAGCGAAAATCGATAAGAAAATTACTAAAATTTATCCTACAACGAAATTTAGCATTATCGATGAATTAATTTCTTTTATTGCTTTATAAAGATTATGCCTGAAATACTGGAATACAGAGGAAAGGAGGAAGGTTCATAATGAAAATTAATTGTTCTTTTTTTATTAAACCTATTAGAAAATAGAATCTATAAATTTTTTATATTAGGAAACTCCATTCCAAACCAAACATTTAAAAATATTATTAAATATAGCTGTACTCCTAAAATATGACAAAAAGTTCTGAAATCCATTTCTAAAATTATAACTGACTATATTTGTTTCTACAAATTGCAATTAATGCAGCTTCTCACAAAAAGAAATATTCAGTTAAGATGATTTTTTCAACATTTTTAACGATGAATTAAAAATCCAGATAATAGTGATTAGTGTCTGATGTGTATTGCGTAATTACATTAGTTTAAATTTAAATCATCTCAACTGCAAAGTTGAATGAAATAATTACCTTTCAAATGCATTTGTATAGTGTGAACTTTAAAATGCGATTGCAATATAAGGTCTCAATAGTGAAAGTTTAAAGACTATGCATAAATAAAAGAATAATTATTTTCTAAAATTAAAAATTCTAAATGAATGGTTTAGAAATGAGTTAATCACATATAATGGTCTTAATATAGAAACCAAAATTGTACAAAATTTTATAGCAACACAATATGTTTTCCTAAAAGAAAAAAAAAAAACTATATTGCATGTAATATTACTGTAACTAATAATTTTTTTAAGAATAGAAATATTAATTTGATTTTGAAAAAATAGTCAGTTTAGCAAACGCTTCTATAATATCTTAAAGCATTAAATTTTTGAGGGTTTATTTTTATTTCTTTATTCTTATTCAAAATCCTTAAACACCTTATTTTTTTAAGTATTTATATTCATTTTTATTTATTGGATTATTCTCATTTCAAAATTTGAAGCATTTGATTCTTAATATTATTAAATATTTCTATTGATTTTTATTTATTAGAATATTGGCAACAAAAGCTACTTTGGAATTGAAAATCTGATATTTAAGAACTTCAACAATCATTTTTTCAGAAAAATCCGTAAAAACAGAAAAATATATCAATTTTGATGTAAAAAAAACTAAAACTCTCAGGTTCTAATCCATAATAATTCTCAAAGTGTAAAAATTCTACAAAAAAAAGTTCATTCTTGAACGATAAAAAAAACCAAGGGAAAAGACAAATATACAAACACCAGGAAAACACACTGATAATTTGTAAAGACATTAAACAAAACCTGATTATACTCGCAAAACTCTTGAAAATCATACTCCTTCAGACATTAATGTAAACTAACATTTTAATACATTAAAACTAATTTTTAATACAATTCTTTCAAATGTAAAGAATGCTCAAAAACGCAATTTAAATTCAACATAATGGAAAACATTTTTCATTCAAATTATTATGTTTTTAAACATTATAAATTGCTCTGGTTGTAGCAACAATAAATTACTCGTTTTGACAGAAGTTAGACAGAGTATTGCTATTGTATAAATTATTATTGCTATTCCATAAAGTAATAGCAATAATGATATAAGTAAAAATTAAAAATAATAATCATCTTTATAGATAAAATTTTACAGTTTCCAATTAGTTTTCAATAAGCAAAATAAGTTAAAATTACTTTTTGTTGCACAACTTTATACTTTACTGATTTTATTTTTAATGCATGCATTGAGATAGTTTGTTGCAACCGAAACATTTTCAATTTTATCCGCAATAATTATTGAAGTCTCACATTAAGTTCGTGATACTGGTAACATGTCTGGGGAAGTCTGGTTTTAAAAAAATCCCTCATCTGATTACATTATGTGTCTTAGTACCAGGAAAATGTTTCAATCGTGATATTTTCTCAGAAGAAAAATTAAAAATAGATAACAAACACTAAACTGCAAAACTGCTACTATAAAAAAAATGCATAATATTGATCTTGGGAAAAAAATTCCGATAATGATAATTTATGCACATTGATTAGGTTACTGAATGAATAAACAAAAAAGCACAGGGCATAAGCAGAAATTATTTGAGACGTGAAAGATGATAATCATTTAACCTAAAAAATTGATTTTATACGAAAAAAATTTTAATTAATGAACCTCAAGACTGGAGAATTCCTTCAAAATGAAAATGCTCTAAACCGTTCCTTCAGTTTCAAAAAATTTCAAATATCTTTAAAATTATACATTTGAGTAGTCAAACTTCCTAATAGTATGGACCCTCAAAGTAAATCACTGTTAGAATCACTGTAAATCACCGTTAAAGTCATTTTAAATCATTGTTAGGATATAATATAATCATGAAATCATTTTTATCGCATTCTCAACAGATGGCACCACGGCTATATTTCCAAACTTTAATTTAATTAAGCGAGAATGATAAGTAAGCTCTGAAAATACTGAATTGATTTAATGCAATCAAGAACGCACAAGTGTACAAAATCCCAAAATTTAAGCTTAATAGGAAACGTGTAAAAATTAATTAACAAATTCTACCCTTTTAAATTTAGAACAAACAAAATAAAAATGCAAAATCGAATCAAACATTTTAAGGGATTAGGCAATTACAGTATAAGGTACATCTCTAGCAGTAAACTGTTTTATTTAATTTTAACACATAGTTTAATCCATAAGTTTTATTTATTTTAATAAGTTTGTAAAAAAAGTATATATGTATATATATTCAACAATAAAAGTATTAAAAAACCAATTTCCAGAATCATCAAAAATTAAACCGAAACTAATTATGTCGGAATCGAAATTAAAATTAAATTTGGAATTAAACAACAAAAAGTAAACAAAAATAAAAGCTAAATGAAATAAAACCTATTTATGAAACAAATCTA
>JAPMOQ010055381.1:333448-368862 GCA_026543055.1 Argiope trifasciata | reverse complement strand
TATGGGATTCATATTTGGCGATCTAGGTGGCCAGATCATGCGCTGGAATTGTCCGGAATGTTCTTCAAGCCAATCGCGAACAGTTCTGGCCCGGTGATATGGCGCATTGTCATCCATAAAAATCCCATCGTTGTGTGGGTACGTGAAGTCCATGAATGGCTGCAAGTGATCTGCAAGCAGCTGAACATAACCATTTCCAGTCAATGATCGGTTCAGTTGCACCAGAGGACCGAGTCCATGCCATGTAAAAACAGCCAACACCATTATGCAGCCACCACTAGCTTGAACAGTGCCTTGCTGACAGTTTGGATCCATGGCTTCGTGGGGTCTGCGCCACACTCGAACTCTACCATCAGCTCGTAACAACTGAAATCGTGACTCATCTGACCACGCCACGGTTTTCCACTGGTCTAGGGACCAGGCGATGTCGTGCTGTCAGTAAAGGCACTCGAGTCGATCTTCTGCTGTTATAGCCCAAGGAAGACAAATTTCTCCGCACAGTCCTATCGGACACGTCCCTCGTACGTCCCACATTGATTCCTACAGTTATTTGACGAAGTGTTGCGTGTCTATTAACATTGACCATTCTACACAGACGTCGGCGGTCTCGGTCGTTAAGTGCAGGTGGTCGCCCACTGCGCTTTCCATGATGGGATGTGATGCCTGAAATTTCATACTCTCGGCACACTCTTGATACTGTGGATCTCGGAATGTTGAATTCACTAACGATATCCACAATGGAATGAATGACCCATGCGTCTAGCTCCAACTAACATTCCACGTTCAAAGTCTGTTAATTCTCGTCGTGCCGCCATAAATCACGAAAAACCTGTTCACATGAATAACTTGAACACAAATGAAAGCTCTGGAAAACGAACTGCGCATTTATACTTTTTCGTTGCGATACTACTGCCATATGTATATTTGCATATTGCTATCCCATGACTTTTGTACAAAATTCATGACTTTTGTACAATTTTGTCAATTTTATACAAAATTCATTTATTATTTTCACTATGTATAATCCACATTTGTACAAACTTTTATTTATCAGACTACTGTAAGCACAGTAAAAACTAAATGAATGCAATGAAGAAATAGAGGTATTATCAATTATACTTGACATATTATCATTTTCTTACTTTAATTAAAAAAATATTTCAACGACCAAGCTAATAGCATCATTTTTAAATCGATGTATAATCACTCCAAGCCTCAATTTAGTAGTCATAGGCAGCTACATGATATACCTAGTCCAAAATATCGTACTTAAATAATAATAAAAAATAAAATGTTTAAAAAATTATTTGATCAGTTTTCAGCAGTCCTACAATTATGCTTAAGCATATCGAGATAAATTATTTTATTTTTAAGACAGTAAAACTTAAAAACTTCTTCGTTCACATCAGAATTAAAGAATCTAAAAATAGTTTCGACAGAGTCAAGTAGAAGAGAAAAGAAGAAGAAAAAAAAAATAGATAGAATTAAATCGATACGATTGGAATTCTGGAGTAAGAGAACTCAAATGATTCAGTCAGAAAAAGAAGTAAAGAAAATTAAATTATGAAGAACCCTTTGCAGGCACTCCATACGCTTCAAACCAGAACTCTTCTTAAAACATCTTTTCCAAAGTAGGGCAGATTCCGATATTAAGTTTTCTTTTATCTGAGATGACTCCTATAAAATAAAAATTCTTACATGTAAGAGATCTTGTCCAAATTTCTTTATTCCTTTTTATTTCACTCTTCACTAGAAGTTAGACGCGATCGATATCAGCCTGACATTACGGTCGAGTCTCGGCCAGTGGAACCATACCACTAAAACGTCTTGGTAGTCCCTCCCCCCCTTTTTTCCCTTTTTCCGCTGTCTCCTACTTAGACGGGTCAGTCCTGAAATATCATAAACCATATCCTTTTTCTTCAGACTGCTTCATTTATGATGCTTTACTTTTAAATCACAAGAACACTTCAATCGTTTATTTATAGATAAACATTCCGAACTATTCTTATACTAGTCGACTTTGACAATCATTTTGTTCTGGTAGATTATTTTTTTAGGCAAAATGATTAATATCACCTAGTATTTTTTATATGACTAAAAAATATGAATTTTATTGAATGAGTTTAGGGTAAATTAAAACGCATAATTATTATGAAATAAAAGCAGAGACTGGAATTTCTGCTAGAGAATTAATAAATGGTACGAACACTCTATTGAATATTTTGATGGATGAGTTTGAATTCTATCCTAGCATTTCAATATATTACTATAAATTAAATTAAAAATATCATTAAAATTAATGAGTGAAAATCATATGGAAGTAAACTGTTATTATTAACAAATTGTGTGTGTGTGTGTTTCATTCTTACAAAGGCTGTTTTTGGAAGATAATACTTCGAAGATTCGAACATCAATTTTTGTATTAATGTTATAATGATTACACATATGATAACACTTTTTTTTTAATTCGATTCTTTTTGAAGTCTCTTTCTTAATTTCTTTTATATTGTCTTTCCTCTGACTGAATGTGCTGTTTGGACATACGGCAAATCATTTCCAGTATATTTCTATTTTGCAACTCCATTACTCAGGGTCTGACTTAGCCTATTTGAAGTTCAAGACTTATTTGCTCCCACTCCCTTATGCTTCACTACTTCAATAATGAAGAACCGTGCATAGAGCATTTTTCGTTAATTAATTCAAAATACTATTTAAACTTAAAACGCTATTAATTTTAACTAGAAATACCACATTTAATCATTGATTTTAAAATGAAAATAACAAAATGCTAAGACGATTTATATTAGAATGCTTTCTACAGCTATATTAAGCATCTGTCTATAAGAGAAACTCCTAAAGCTCATAAACTAAATAATGCATTTTTAAAAGAAAAATATGCAAATGTCTCAACAGTTATTTTTATATATAGGAGTATTTAATTAGTTCATGTATTTATTACACATAAACAAAACAAACCTCATTATTTAAGAACGTAATTCTTATATGGGTCTATGTTTATTATGATAAATATTATGGCATTAAGGTCAACTATTTAATTTTCTATCCGATTTGGGGGTTCAGCTTTAATGTGGGGGCTCGGGGCAACTGCCCGTATGACTCTGCCTTAGTCAGGTTCTCACATAATTTAGTTAAATACAGTGTTGGATTTATAGCGGAATGGACTGAGTAAGAATCGAATCTGGGATCTTTTGATTCGTAGTCGCATAGCATATCCGCTTGATAAAAGTGATCACTAGTTTCTAGTGGTTGTTACAGGCATATTAAAACACAACCACAATATTCCCCAACCATCGAATGTGGGATCTTTTGGTTCACAGTCGCGTAACATATCTGCTTGAAAAAAGAGATAACTAATTTCTAGTGCCTGTTAGTGGCTAATTAAGACATCACTACAATATTCCCCCACCAGTAGGTCGAACGATTTATAGCGCCAAGAGTTATGTCGAGAGTGTGAGAGTTGTTGTTATTACTGCTGCGTCAAGTGACGACTTTGCGTTGGTGATGCTGCGTCAAGTGAATCTAACGACTTTGCGTTGCTGATGGAGAGAGCTGTTGCTGCTGCATTAAGTGAGTGTGATGACTTTGCTTAGGTTGCGTTTGCTGCTTGTTGTTGGCGCCACAACAGCTGTTTGAAGGTTCCTCGTCTGAGGTCGATGATGTAACAGATTGGGTTGAGTGGAAATCGAACCTGGGACCTTTTGGTTCGTAGCCGCGTAACATATCCGCTAGACAAAAGTGATAATTTCTAGTTGTTGTAACTGGTTTATTAAAACAACACTACAGATTCAATGCAAATGTAAAAATCTGAAAAATCTAACGTAATCTGAAATTCGTATGATTTATTTAAATTTAGTTGTTACCATTCGGCAATAAATAATAAAAAAGACGCCTGTGCTACGTATGTTTTATATATGCAGATATTTTTTACTTAAATAAAATTCTTAGGAAGTCAAATAATCTGTAAATTACACCATACATGATTAAAAGGAAAGGGGAATTTTTAAAAACATGTACTACTGAATTGATAATAAATTGAATATATATTTGATTTTTAATTAAATTCAATTAAAAAATTTGAAATTTTTTTCTTAGTGAGCATTTATTACACAAAATAACTATATGCCAAATTTGGTAGCTTTTTTTAATAGTCTGTCTTGTGGTTCATTTTTAAAGATTTTATCAACATACATAGCACAATTTATAGATAATATCCAATCAATAATATTCTTAATAATTTTCCTCTTACTCAGGGCTGATTTAAATCAATGCGCATCAAAGACTTAATTATTTTTTTTATTCAAATGTTTCAAAAAATCTGCTATAATCAGGGATGATCAATATATTTGCTTGATGCCATTATTAATTTTTGCAAATCAATATTCTTACAAATAATTCCAATAATTTTTTTATTTTACAAATATTAATATTTATTATCAATATTCTTGCAAATGTCAATATTTATCATCAATGTTTTTATAAATGTTAATATTTATTATCAAAATTTTTACAAATGCAAATATTTATTATCAATGTTTTTACAAATGTTAATTTTCATTATCAATATTTTTACAAATGCTCATAAAATGTTAATATTTATTCAAAATATTTGTGCAAATGTTAATATTTATTACAAATTTTTTACAAATGTTAATATTTTTTATCAATGTTTTTACAAATTTTAATAAAACATTAAAAAGAACTTTCCTCTTAGTCAGGAGTAAATTTAAATCAATGTGAATCAAAGACTTAAAATGGTTGGAAATACAAAATTTCAAAATGTCTTTTTTAAGCAAGAACAATCAATACATTTGTTTGATGGCATTATTAATTTTTGGAAACGAATTTTTTACAAATATTATAGTTTAAGGATTAGTAGAATGTGATTACAAAAATAAAGGCTTTTAACGGACGAATTGCCTTACTTCAGAATACATATAAAATAATACGTATAATACATGTGCGTTTGTACACAATTTACCCCTTCCCGTAAAATGACGAGTATAGCTCATCATTGATTTTTCATGCCATATAGCACAATGACGAGCTATACTCGTCATTGGCTACATGGCGCTTGACGTGTTATACTCCTCATGCAATTAAAGTTACTGTTGAATATAATAATTAATTTAATTTAAAATGTCTAGTGTATTGAATGCGGATGCACTTTTATTACTTATGTTGATATCATAGATCACTATCATATATCGTTTGATTGTCTTGGTACAAGTTACGGCCAAACTATTAGTAGTCATTTTAATAAATTCGTTCATTCATTCTATTAAACATTTAGTCTGAACATCTGACTTACTAAATGTTAAACATGCAGTGAAATAGACACCTTAATGAATAAGAGTAATGTAGATCAAGAAGATCAAAGTGATTCCGAAAAATCAGAAAATAAGCATACATTTAACTGATACTGATAATAAAATTAATAACAGTAAAATATTACCAAGAAGACGAAAACGCGCAAAGTGACTAATAAGTGAATTCTGTGAATACTCTGGAGTCGTAGACACATTATGAGCCTGAAATTATTTTAAAAAAAAAGAAAGAAAATACCGGTGTGCCTAGAGTAAACGAGAAAACTAATGGCTAATTCGAAATCATTAGAGATTTTTGAAGAAATTTTGAATGCGAACTTACAAATTACAGTTACATACATACCAATCATATAATTTTAATTAATAATTATAAATTAGTTAGAATTATAAAATAAATTAAGTTTTCTTAAATAAAAATTAAACAGCTATTTCAACTAAAAAATTTTATTCTTAAATCTTACTGGAACGGGTTAATAAGTACAGCTCAGAACAAACGCTTAGAGAGGAACGCCTTACCTACTTTCTGTTATTCAGAACAACTTTCTACTCATAATAAGAAGGATGTCCATATATGTCATTCTTTTCGTTAAATGCAAATTAGCTTCAAGACAGACTAACTAGCAATTCTTCTCGTTCTGAAAAATTGAATTTTCTGCACAAAAAGTAAATGACCGGTAACGCAATGAAGAATACTTACTAGCTTAATTACACGTTTCGATATGTTAATTTGCCGCTGCTGCATCAAGGTTAACCTCGTAATGGCAGAAAACGCCCAGAAGAAGAAATTTATGATGTCCGTTAGAAACAGCAGAGTTGACAAGAAAAAGGTATGTTCAACCGACATGCTTCTTTAAGTGTTTTTTAAGTTATTCTGATGGCCTTATTTATTTGTCAAAGAAGAAAGAACAAGTTATATTTCGAATAGAATTTATTTAAAACGAAACACTAAATAATTCAAACTAATGATAGGTACATATCTTAATTAAAGTTTTTTTTTTTTTTTTTTGCATCTGGTAAATTTGATTTCAGAATTATTAGGTTTTTCTTACTTTTTTGTTCAAATGAGTATGATAAAGACTGTTTGGCAAAAACATACATGTTTCAATACATATATCAACAAAAATAGAAATCATTAGCAAAATTTCTCATCAAAATAGTATTTATAAGAATTTTTCAGACGAATTTATTCTAGAATTTTCACAACTGAAAATAATCGATGATTGCTAAAAAACATAATAATATTCGGAATACGCAAAAACATGATGAATTTGCTTAAAAACTTATTCAAAAACTTATATTTAATATTTACAGAAAAGGAAATGTGAAATAAAAATGTTTAAGCATAAGAAAAAATACAAATATTTTTATTGTTTAATTTCACACTGTACACTCTTCATTAATTTTTTTTAAATAATAGAAATACATATTAAAAGCAAACCAGCAGATATGGTCACACCAAATTTTCTCGCATAACTCTCTAATAAACTTTTCAAGCCAGAGAAACGCCTTACATGGGACTGGCGTATAAAAGATGAGCAATATTTACTCTGCGTGTGAATTTAGCATTTTAATTGAATCTGCCATGTCATCTTTGGCGAGTGATTTGGTTATAAATCTCTGACATGCAGTTAAATTATCAAAAAATCGGATTTGTGTTTTTGACGCGTTTTTTCCGATCGATTGAAACAAAAATATGGCACAAAATTCCACTTGTAGCAATAGTTAATAACGTTTAATTATGATGTGATAGTAATGGCGAACACTTCGTAAATGAAAATTCAATAAAAATATATGTAAAATTTTGTTGATAAATGAATTAATCGATTCACAAGTGTGTAACCGTAACAGTTTTCCTCTGCTCTCAATTGGCCGCTGTCATGAGCAATCAATCCATGTCTTGGAAGCGAACGTAAAGCATGATGTAGTCCCCGAGTATTATTTTTATGCATATATGTTAAATGTTATTGTCCTAAATAGTCTTGTCTCCTTGTAAATCACGTCCTTTAATGTCATTAAATGTATTTTTAACTAAATTGGCAGGATTTATTGATTTTAATAGTCTATCCTGACAGAATTAAAATTTTGGCGCCCTTTCGGTCACACTACTAGATAAAAGGCTCATGGCGACTCTAATATTCTTCCTTCCCAATGCTTTTAAAATAATTTTATGCTTTTACCATTTGATTGGCGCAGTATGGCCAAAAATGGCTCTTGCGCCAAAAAACCCCACACAAAACCAAAAAAAAATCCCAATGATTTGATCTATGCGTTTAAAACATCTCTTTCAAAACAGACTATCGTAATCTGTAATTTCTCAATGATCGAAGCATTACAATTTGATAAACAAAAACGACTGGAATTCTTTAAACTTCAACCGGAAACGGTTTAGATATTGAGAGGGAAAAGAAGGGGACATATTTTTAACGTAAATTCATAAAAACTGACAATGTCCAGATTAATCTGGAAACAGTTTGGTCGCAGTAACTTTGCTATATCTATACAACTTATGTTATACTTTTATCACTGGATTTTCCCAGATTCCACAGCATTCTGCTAGTGATAAAAGCATACATAAATTAATTTTGTCAAAAGGATAAGGCCACTGAACCACTACTATTCATTAAAATAAGACGTATATATTTGTGTAGAATTACCAGAAAGTGGTTTTACCTCATTGTTTTCGTATATTTAATCATTAAGAAGAGTTTTGTGTTTAGCATAGTAATATAGCACAGGGAATACAATATGTATTTTGGAGCTTATCTTGTTGACAGCTTCGTCAAACAAATTTAAGCATAACTAAAGTTTGGCACCAAAACACTACATTTAATCTTTTTTATGTATTTTAATGTTTTCTATTATTATTTTCTTGGCATACACCTGGATAAAGAAACAAACATACAAAACAAATTGATGAATTTAGCTCAAAATTAGGTAAAGATTTAAGGTTTATTGAGTAAACATCATCTACTAAACTTTACCTCTAGAATCTTATGTTATTTTATTCATATAGAAAAGAACAGAAAACTATCAACTCTACATTGAAAATGATACAGAATCTCAAATAGATCTATAATCCTAGATTTAAAACTAAATGTCAAACTTCAATTATCAGCCAAGCTAATGGGTGAATATGTACATGGAAAGATGGACTTTCTACTCACGTATTTAGTCCAAAATGTGATAGAAATTTATTATTTTGATGAAAATCAGTCTATCTAACTGTCTAAATGTAAACTAACACATTAACTGAAAAACGAAAAAAAATTAGATAAATAAAATTTGGTACACACTACCATCAAAAGTGAGGATATGTGTCAAATTTAGAATCAAATCCATCAAAAGATTGGCTATAAATTCCGAATTCAGACAAATGCGATAATTCAAAAAATGAAACAGCGATATTTAAAATTTGATAAATGGATGTAGCATGCAATAAATAAACCTGAATCAAATTTTATGTCAAATACATCAAAGAGTTGACATCCTGTCGTTTGTGCATTCGCCTGCTTGTAAATGCGATTATTTAAAATCGAAGAAATGGTATTGATAGGGCAAACCAAGGGTAAAAGTGTAGAATAGTGTGCCCCTTGCTGCGCCAAGGATGCCAAGTCGCCAACCAAGATGGCGGACAAAATAAACAAACTGCTCCACGGAACAGTTATGGTTGCCATTTCCCGCCTTTTTATTTAGAATGTTTATAATTATTTTTAATACTGCCCGGTGCCTTCTACAGATGCCGAAGGCACCGGGCAGTATATTTTAACTTTAAAAAAACATACTAGGGCTTCGCTTTCATACGGAGCGGGAATGCAGTAGCTTCGCTAGCAAATTGAACAGATGGACGGTGTGGATTAAGGAATAGCGCATAATAATATTACCAGAAAGAATAAATAATATTATAGGAACAAATATTATACAGAATTTTTAATATTTAATGTACTTACTTGCTTTATTTAATCTTTTCATAAACACTTGACACTTCATAACACTCAAAGCATTCTTTCCAAGCCTCATCAACTCATTAAAAAAATATTCCAATCACCCTTCATCCATTCAGCAGGTTCGAAATAGTGCCTAACATCCCAACTACCAAATATCCACTCCTGTGCGATTGCAGACATAATAATATTTCGAGGGAACCAAACGTTGGAGCACCAAAAAAATTAGAGAACTGCGAATAATTCCATGGCAGACTTCTTTTAATACAAAAACGCAGACGATTTGCGAATTCTCATAGTGGTAATTAAAAGTGTGAAAACGAAATTATTTTTTGTAAATATTAACACAAAAAAAATGAAATAAATGTTATTTTAATTAATATTAATTTTATTCTAAACTTTCTTTGTATAATAAATTTTAAATTAAAAGAATAATCAAAATTTAAATCATCTGAAATCGATATTTTAAATATTAAATTTATTATAAAACAGTTGTAGTTCCTGAACAACTCAACTATTGTAAAAACTAGTAAACAAAACAGAATTAGGGTTACTGTAAGAAAGTTCCGTTGGGTTGCCATATTGGCGATAAACTCGGGGGCACACCATGCTACACTTTAACCCAAACCAAGATTTCGCCGAAATCTTTGCCAAATTTTAAACAAAGTTCACTTTATAAAAGGTATTAAATTCCTTCACCTGTTTATGTTAAAATATTCAGCAACATACTTCTGAGTCACAGACTCAACAGAAAGTAGTTTAAAATAGTGAAATAATTCCTTTCAATATATTAGAAAAAAGAACATTTATTTACCAGCATCAAAAATGGAAGTTTTACATAAGAAATAACTTTTTTATGGAAGATGCCAGATTCACGTCTTAAAACAAAATTATTAATTCAGCGATGCTTGCTTTAACCAGTGCTGTTTTTTATGTGAACCAAACAAGTATAATAACAAGCCAATAAATGAATTTTAATAGGTTATTTTGTTTCTGAAATTATAATTCTGTGTTAAGTTGTTGTATTATAATTTGTGTTTGATTTCAACCGCCTGAAAAAAAGCTCGTCAAAAATGTATATTCAGTTGTTTTTCCCTTACCACCCTCGCTATACAACGAAATGCAAAACTCATATATGCGGAATTCAGAAAATAAAAACTAAGCATTCATGTTGTCCATGACCTATCTCAAAATTCACTATTTTATGTATTAGAATAACACCTTTATTAGAAAGGACGGGAGAAAGTTTTGGGGCGACCAACCTCACCAATTCCATTTGTTCTTTGAGTTCAACTCTAAATATTAACCCCAATATTAAGTTAATCAATTTATAATAACCTCTATTACACTGACGACTTTAAAATGACTGATTTCAACCTATTAACAGAATCGCCTTTAGAAAGTAAATATTACGAAGCAATCAAAAGTTTATTTACTATCTGAGACCATTTTCCTAAACCGAGTGAAAAAGTCACACTCCCAGTTAATTCGGAGCATCTGGTCACTTCTGATAAAACTGAAATTCAGAACACGGAAAATTTGTTTTTTCTTCGAAATCCTAAACTTTTTCCAGCATGCTTTTTCTTCTCTGCATTCTCTAATTCACCGCACATCCAGAGCTAAATATTCAATCATTCAATGGAGATACGTGCAATTCCAGAGGGAAACATTTTATCTCCCCTTACTGGAAATGTAATTTATCTCAGCGATCTACTGCACTGTTTGCCTCAGAGTTGCGTGCCTTCTGGGACATCGGAAACTATGACTCATATTCTCGATGCACAAACACTGGCAGAGTTTAAATCTTTGGCCTACCTCAAGAAGCAAGATGGTAAAGCAGAGAGACCACTCTCGGATAGTGCTTTTGGGTGGTGTTCAAATACAAAAATCTCAAGAAAATGAAATAATGTAATATGCGAAAGTAAAAATCTTGCTTAAAAGACAAAGCGATTTTTTTCCCATCTTCAATAATTGAGTTCTTGAGTGCAATACAGTTAAAAAAAACTGGCATTTTATTTATTTATTTTTTTGAAATTTTTTTATGTTATTTCTTTTTTCTAATAATCTTCTTTTCAGCTTCAATTACTGCGTTCTCGAGTGCAGCGTAATTCAGAGAAAAGTCATTTGATTTTATTCAAAAAATTTTCATGTTATTTCTTTTCTTCTAATAATCTTCTTTTCAGCTTCAATTATTGAGTTCTTTAGTGGGGTGCAATTCAAGAACAATATTTGATTATACTAAAAAAGATAAGTTATTCCTTTTCTTCTAATAATATTCTTTTCAAATTCAGTTCTTGAGTGCAATGTAGTTCAGAGCACTGGGATTTTAATTTACTCAAAATTATATTATGTTATTTCGTTTCTATAAATAATATAACTTTCACCTATAATTATTGAGTTTTTGAGTACAATGCAACTCAAATAACTAATATTTGATTTTATTCAAAACTTTTTATATTTCTTTTTTTTTTTCAAATAATCTTCTTTTTGGCATCAATTACTGAGTATTAGAATACAATGCAATTCAGAGAACCAATATTTGATTTTACTCAAAAAAAGTTTAGTGTTATTTCTTTTCAATGAATATTCTGCTTTTCAGTTTCAAATATTGAGTGCAATGTGGCTCAGAATATTAGTATTTCATTTTACTAAAAAAATTCTTTTTACATTATTTTTTTTTATTATAAAAGCTTGCTACCACGGCTTAATATGCTCAATTATTTATTGGTAAATTTGACATAGTTATACTATAAAAAATATCAACACTGGCGTTTTTTAAAAAATTTTGAATAGAGTAATTTAATTAATAAAAAATTACATGTTTTTATAAATTCACCCTACAATTTCCGCTTTGTGTAACACAGACTCTACAAAAAAAGGCTTTCAGCACAATAGTAGGACTATTTTGCGACTTATCTAAGTTATTTGTTTGACATATTCTTTTACAATATATCATCAATAAAAATAATTATTAAATCATGTTACTTCCCAATTTTTTTAAACAGATATTACATTTGAAAGAAAAAACTTTCAAGTAATCTGGAATATCATTAAACTATAATCAGTCCGTTTGAAATATTTGTACTTAATTACAATAATAAAAGAAATGTAACAAAATATAGCTATTTGTGGTTTTGAAGCTGCTTTTCTTGCCTAGGCTTCCGTTTTGTGGTTTCATTCACTTAACGGAAACTGTCTGGATTCCCAAAATTAGTTATTTTTAGCATATTGCCATTATCTTGACAACTATTCTGTAGTCCTTCTAATGGCAGATTCACTTCTAAGTTAAAACATTATCGAATAACTTGTTATTTAATTTCAGTCCGTTCTCTATACTCCCTGACTTAGATATCACTTCGGCACAAAATGCCATTTATATTCTGAAAATAGATAATGGAACTTAAACAAGTTCACAATGAGTAATAAAGTAATGCAGTCATATGTGTTTAAATCAGTAACACATATCATGTTTCTCACATAATTTCCAGAAAGCATTAGGTAGATTGCTGCAAGCATTTAAAAGATTACCCCGCAAAAGCTATTTTCAGACTTGTCGAGCTGTACCGAAGTTAAAATGTTAAGAAACATTTTCTCCACCTATAAAAGGCCAATATAGCAATGATTTATAAATATTTCCCTTTTATTCAATATTTTTTAATATAATTTTAAATACAGATGAAAAAGAAATAATATGTTTATATTCCAATATTGCTGAATATGTATTTTGGAAGTCAAATCAGGAATATTATTTACGTTTGCAATTTGAAGGATGGCCTTCTAATTGCATTAATATTCAATGAGTTGCAGCAAATATAAAAAATTTAATATAATAGAAAAATTGCTAAATGGTCTTTTTTTTTTTAGCTTGGTCATTTAAAATGGTTTTATCTTTCCTTTTCAGTTAAATTTTTTAATTTATGCAATTCAATAAAATTGTAAATTTTAATTATTATAAAACACATCAAATGTTAGAAAATATTTTAAAATCAAAAGTAATACATAAAATATAGTCTATAAGAGAAATTTAATCAAATGGGAGAGTTGAAGTTACAGTGCGAAGAGGCATTTTCCCCCTTTTTATTTATTTATTTTAGAAATTATCATGTAACAAAATGTACCGTATTATTCAGAAAAAGAAAACATTACATCATCCATAGATTCAAATTTGATATAAGTTTGAACTGAACTGAAGTGAATTTCATCACTGTTTCCATTTTAAACAACTAAAAAAATATCTTATACTACTAAAATTTTAATCCGTCAAAATGTACAATAAATGCCAAATAGTGTTCAGTTTTTAGGTTCACCAACACCCTTATTAACTCCCTACTGTAAAAAGAATTTCATAGGCTCTGACAGTAATTTCAAACAATTAAAAATATAACAATTTTTTTATTTATAAAGTTTAAATTCAAATATTTTATATAAAAAAAATTCATTTTTTGTTTTTTTTTTATTTTGTTTTAAAAATATAATTAATTTACTTAATTAACAATTTATTACCAATAATATTATTTAAGTCCTTTTCTTATTGGAAAACTCAAAATTCTCCTTAACTTCAAACGTATATGTAATAAAATCTACATTAAAACTTAAAAAATGCGTATATAAAATAGTATCAAATTTCAACGAGTAATCATTACAGATTTTTTTTCAAATTAGTATATTACAAGTGCAATCAAAAGATTTTTATTAGTTAGTTAGAAAACTTGATTTTTCGTTTTATTTTGTTATTTCAGTGAATTTTTCATAAGTAAAACAAACAAAAAAAACTGCGAAATATTTTTGAACACTAATTGGATCCCAGAAAATAAGTTAGCTCTGAAGAACTCTTACTCACGCATCAGTTTTATGAATATTTATTCTTAAGACGGAGTGAATCAGGATTTTTTTTTTTTTTTTTGTCTGTTCCACTCGTTGTGGCATAAAATTAAATTTACGTCTTATTATCTTGTTGAAATAATAAATAAAAAAAATCAGGAAGTTTATCTCGCACTTAATGAACTATTTATTCATAATTTAATAAAATTAAATCAAAGTAATAACAATTCATTGTTGTAATACATTGAGTTAATAAAGTTATTCACGGGCATCAACTTTTTTATTACTTCCTGGAAAATTTTATTCTTATCCAAGAACTCTTCGATATTCAATTGATATTCTTGTGTAGGATGCATCCACTTATTGATGACTATGTTTTGCTAATTAATACTTCTTCGTTTAATTTCATTTCATAAAAACTTATTTATGTTTAAATATTCATGAATCAATTTATTATCCACAGTTTGAATTAAATTTATTGTGAATGGAAATTAATTTTCCAAGATTTTCTATAAATGTTAAAAATCTTTACAATTTTTTTTCTATAAATATATTGGTTGCTTTCGTATGTTCATATATTCCTACACACAAGTAAGAGATAGGCAACTTTTCAGTATTTTAAAGCCATCTTTCAATGTATTCTTTAGTTATGGGAAGATATATATGGAGAATTGAGCCAACTTGTCGGCATAACTTTAGAGTCGAGGGGTTCGAGATTCAATTCCCATATTTGCCGTACGTTGGACTGGTGCGCAGTATATCTGACATAAAGCGTTATAGCATCCTTTGCTGATAAGATGTGGTAACTTCAAACAAAAGTTATTGGTTTAGGTTATCTTGGCAACTAGACATAAATTACAAAGTCTGATTAAAATAGTCAATATGTTTTCTGGAAAGAGGATCCATATATCATACATGTACCTTTCCAATCGTCACCAATAATTCTTTGCTTTTGAATGAATTGTTGAATTTTAATATATTTGCGTTAAAATTCTTTTTAATATTTATTGATATACAGTGAGCCTCAAAATTGAGTATACAGCTTGACGTGTAAGGTATGTTTTTATCTAACAACCTAAATTTTGCAAAACGGAAATCGTGTGTTTTACTATTAATGCTAATTTCTCTCCTCTTCCAATGTATACAGAAAAAATTACGAAATCGAATTTAAAAAAAAAGAATAAATATGAGACTTGGATAAAAAACTACACCAAAAAATTGAGTATACATCTTTATTAATTATCACAATAAAAGCAAATTAATATTTCGTTGCATATCCTTTTGCCTAGATCACATCTCGTAATCTTTTAGGCATGGGTTCCACCAGCCTTTTTGTTCTTTCAACAGAAATTTTTGCCCACACTTCTCGTAAGACCTTCTTTAGATCGTCTTTACTTGTCACATCATGTTCACGGACGGATTTTTCCAACTGAGCCCATAAATTTTCTATATCATTTAGATCTGGAAATTGTGGTGGAGTATGTAGTTGCTTTTTGCAACGGTACAACAAATATAACTT
Source organism: Argiope trifasciata (assembly GCA_026543055.1). Lineage (NCBI taxonomy): Eukaryota > Metazoa > Arthropoda > Arachnida > Araneae > Araneidae > Argiope > Argiope trifasciata. Next base: position 353,236 of record JAPMOQ010055381.1, on the reverse strand, counting down.
GACTATCTTCACTGTATGTTTTGTATCATTCTCTTGCTGGAAGACGATATTTGACCCAAGTCCTACTTTGTTCGCACTTTTATGTAAATTATTCTTTAAGGTGTCAAGATATACCATTCTGTCCATAATGCCATCAATAAAGACAAGCTCCCCTACTCCTCCTGCTGCCATACAGCCCCGAACGAGGACGAATCCACCTCCATACTTAACCGTCTTTATGGTGTTCGCAGAGTCTACTTCTTTCCCAACTTGTCTCCATACTTTATATCGTCCATCACTTCCGTACAGATTAAATTTGCTCTCATCGGAGAACAGAACAGTGTTCCAGAATGATTCCGCATTGAAATATGATTTTTTGCGAAAGAAAGCCTTTTTTTTTTTCTATTGCCATTACTAATGAGAGGTTTTCGTCTTGGAGTACGGCCATCAAATCCTGCATTATGAAAAACGCGTCAAACAGTTTCAGCTGAAATGGTTCTTCCAATCTCTGAGGACATCGACGATGCTAGTTTTGGGACTCTTAACTTCTAATTTTTCTTTACGGAACGTATAATCTTCCTCTTTGCAGTAGCACTTAAAATTTCCTTACGTCCTCTTCCTGGAATATTGGCCACAGATCCAGTTTTTCGTTACTTTTGAATTTTTTTTAACACAACCATGACTTTTCCCAATTAACGAAGTAATTTCTCGAAGAGATTTGCTATCTTCTGATCATTTAATGACTGAACAACGTCCACTTTCAGAAGTTTCCTTCCTAGAGCTCATTTCGTGATTTTAAGATTGCAAAAAGTTAATTATGTCAGTGAAAAACTATTAAACAGTTTACATTTGTCATGTACAACAGCAATAATAGTTTAACGAATTCATTTTAAAAAAAGTGGTAGTAAACTGACAATTTCATTAAGTGTATATTCAATTTTCGTGACATAGTTTATCGGGAAATGTTCATATTCATTTCTTTTTCAGAAAAAAGAAAAGAAGAAACGACTTTATTTTCTCACAAAGCAGGAGATACAGGATTGGAGGATCGTCACAGAAAAATTTGGCTTATTCTTCATAAAAATATTTCAGACTTTTGAAGTGTATACTCAATTTTGGGACCCACTGTATTTACCTAGTTTTTTAAGATTTCGTTTTTTCTCGTTTTAATAAAGATGGATGAAAATTATGTCACCACTCAAATGATAGAAATATACCAAATTATCAAATTTGGCAGAACGTTTACATAAGGTAGTTTCAGTTTATTCGCCATCGCTGATATAAGGTAGCATGATGCAGATATTGCAATTTTGGTTCCAGTAATTGGTTAAAGAAATGTTAATTTATGAATCATTGAACTATTCAGCTTTTTAATTTTGGTTTCAATAATTAGTTAAGAACTAACAATTTAAGAATCACTAAATTTTGCAGATTTGTAATTTCGGTTTTAATAATTCGTTTAAAAATTGCAATTTGAGAATAACTGAACGGTTCAGCTTTGTAATTTTTATTTCAATAATTTGCTTAAGGATTTGTAATTTAATGAATCCTTGACCGACGTAGCTAAAAGAATAAAATAATCGTTCATTTTCTTTCATAGTCTACAAATGACTAATCTTATGTTACTATATATAAATTCAAACTAACATATTATACTTAAGTTCTTCAAATATATAATTATACATGCAAAACTTTTAACTTGATACAACAGAACAGTTGGAATAGAATAATCTAACAACTTTTTGCAGAACAATTCTTCGAAGAATCACGAATATGCATAATTAGTCGCTGTCACTGCATATTTTCTTCATTTTATTAATTGGAATAATAAGAGCATTCTTCAAACGGAATACTTTCTAAAAGCAGTTTAATATTCATGCACGCAAAAACGGAAATCTTCAGTAGCCAGTTCGAAATGATCTGTGAAGTAGTTTGAAACTTTAATACGAATTTCATTATCTGCTTAATAATTCCCTGCATCGACTCTTATCTCATCTCGATTTTGAAAAGAGTTTTGGCACGCTACCCAAAGACCCATTGGAAACGCATTTGTATTTTTTGAAAGAAAAAATAACACAATAATAATAAAGCATTGATTAGCCACCTCCGCTCCGAGACAATTTAAATTGCCATCGCCAATGGTGCCTCGACTTGATTAATCCAAACACAACTCTAATGCAATAATAAATAGACGTTTGGCTAGCCGGAGGGTGTGCGTGTTAAGGCTTCAGCAATTTTTTTTGGTTGATTATGAAGTGGCAAAGCCTTCTCGACTTTTGTCAAAAAATGAATGAAACATCCGTTGAATCTTAAACAGCTTCTACAGTGACATTTTTTTCTTCAGTTGAAACGGAAATTGGAGATTCTGGCCGCATGATGAAACAGCGGTAGCGGAAGAATCCACAACAGCTAACACAAGAAAGGTTTCTTGTTAAGAAAGGTCTCTCCAGTGGCTTTTTCGTCTTGAATTTCTCACTTCATTTATTAGCATAACAAAATAGAACTATTTTTTCTTTGAAAATTAGTCATATTCTGGCATACTTTCTGATAAAGAAGATATTCGTTTATTCGTGTAAGGAACATGAAAAAAAAAAATGATTCTTAATCTTTTTCTTATATAAGAAAAGAAAATATTCATTATTAAACTTAACATAAAAATTTTAAAAAAATATTTATTTTAAACAAAAATAAATGCTCCATTTTACCAAAAGATGAGACAAACAAAATTCTCAAGTTTACATACAAGAATGGTTCTTTCTAGAAAAATTTCTCAAACATCTTTCATGACTGGTAATTTTCACCTCATTTACCAAAATAATAAGGTGTTTAAAAAACACATATTATTTTAGAATATTTTTTAAGTAGAAGTTAGAAATTGAATAGATTCTTCTAATAGTTCTGCTCCACAAAATTAAAAAAAAAAAAAAACCATATATTCATTCTCGGAAGAAAAAAAAAACATCAGGCAAGGGAAAAATGTCCACACAAAGAAAGTTATTTTTATGACAGAGCTATATTTTATAGAAAAAGAGCAGGATCAATCGTTGCCGTCAGCTTAAAAAATGATTTAGTTCGGAGTGTTCTTTTCATATTCATTCATTTCAGCTGTATATATATTCCGAATTGTCAGCACGACATTTCTATTTGATTATTTTAAACGCGACAGAATAGATTAATATATCAAACTTGTGAATTTAAAATGTAAAAAAGTAATTTTTGCAGTGGAGATGCATAAACATATTTGTTTCAAAGATAAAATGGCGTGTCTCGCTCTTAAAGGAGAATTTCATCGTTTCAAAAATAAAATCAGATTATTTTTTTGAAATGGCAACAATAATAAATTGCTTTAAATTGTAATACAGGTCACGGACTGAATTTTAATTCAGAAAAAATATTCCCCTAGTAAGAATGAATCACCGAGTTGTTTCCAAATTATTCTTTAAATAAGATATATTGTTAAGATGATTTTAATTTTCAATTATTTCTATTATTAAAGACATATTTTAACAAATTATTACTGAAGTATAATTACCAGTGAAATGCTTTTCATTTGTTACGTACATTTGGGATTATATGAAGAAGATATTTTTACCGTTACAAGGAAATGTTTGACTTTCCTCAATCTAATATTTGCTCAGTAGACTGAATTAGATTAAAAGGTAACATTGCCTAAAAAACTAATTTTTTTAAATTAAAAAAAAAAGATTTTCAAATTTTAAAAAATAAAGTAAAATACATCGCTATCATTTTATCAAAATTTTGAAAATACAGTTTTTTTTTTTTTTTTTTTTTTTTTTTTTTCTTTTTGCTCCTTTTCAAATTCAAACATCCTCAACCACGCACAGAAAAAAAACGTACACAAAATAAGAAATATTTTTTTAAGTTTGTCTTTGAAAATATGTTTTTCTCAGAACGGGATACCACGAATATATTAGAATTTAGAATTCTTGTAGAAGGAATTTACTGTAAAGAACAGGAAATCCATTTTTTTCATCAATAATTAATGACACAGATTTGAGTAATTATGTTTATCACATTTAAAAGTGGCCATTCGCAAGAACATATCAGAAACACAGAATAAATAAAAGACGAAAATATTAGTTATATCAAACATTTCACAGTTAAATCACTGGAGTTGTTTGGAGGAAAAAATGAAGTCGCTGAATGTTCGTGGTATGACTGGTTACTTTTCACATCAATCTTCAATAGAAAAGAGGTCACTAAAGGAAATTAAAGAAAACTAATTCTACTTCTTCAAAAACAAGAAAAAAATATTTTCCCATTGTTTAAAGAAATTAGAATATTAGGTGCTTGCATGTCATTTTAATCAGCAACATCTTTAGTAAACATGCGAATCTATATAAACATGAACGGTTTTGAACTTAACCAATTCACTACTACTTTATTATTTTTCATTTAGTTAGACCCTATTCATGAATGCTCCAAATTGCATCTTCGTCATTCCTGCATTTTTTTTGTTTGAACTGAAGAAATCTGCTGCCGAAGCCCACCAGACATTTTTAGAAGCTTATAATAATGCTGATTCCTCATATTCCAATTGTCGGTTATGTTTTCAACGATTTCAGAGTTGTGATGTCAATGGCAACGAATGACCTGAAGCACTAGAATAATTGCAAGACTTATTGAACGAAAATAGGAAAAAGTTGTAGAAAAAGATATATATTGCACCAATTTTTCTCAATAAATGCCTTTTTAAAGTGGCAACATGATCACTATACATGCAAGCATACAATATTATAATTAGCTTAAAGAAATTAGAACTTATTTTATTTTATACCCCTTTTTTATTTTAATTATAAATAAACTATTTCACCAAAGATTTATTAAATATCCTAAAATTAAATTAAACGATTAAACGATATTTTCAATGTTCACAAATCATAAGCGTGTGAACTAGTTTACAGTAAATAAATAGATTCGAAAAATATTTTTATAGCAAATAAAACACTTAAAACGCTTCGAATTTAAAAGTGAAATCTATTATTTCACTCTAACAATCGTTCATTAAAAATTAAATTGCAAAACGCATTTAAAAATTATTTTCTTTTTTAATAATAGGTCCTCTGAGAATTTTCATTATGTTATACTGTTTTCTTTTCAAATTTAGCCAGATGTTTTGCATTGAGAACCAATTTCTATCTCATAGAGCTTTTCATCTGTTGATTCATCCTTCTGGGAATATCGATTTTATTTCCCTTGGTTTCGTGAGCATGCGCATTCCGAAAGACGAAAGTTCATTCTAAATATAACTAATTCATTCATAATGTAAGACAAAACCTTCGTATCTTGCTTTATATGAATTGAACAAAAGGTTTAGTCCATTTTGTAAAACTTAATAACTATTATGCGAGACTGCTAAATAGTGACGCCTATTCTAAAAAAACCATTAATATTTTAAAATATATTTGAAAAAAAGAAAGGAAAAAAATTTATATATTCAGTATCATATATTAACTTTTTTTTATTGCCAACGTTATAAAAGAAGAGAAATTAGTTAACAGAGCAGTGGTATACAAATGTATTAAAAATATTTCTAAATATTTCAATAATAAAGAATTATTAACTGGATTGATTAATTACAAAAACAGGACAATAAAGAAAAATCAAACTAAATCTAGTCATTTCCTTCGTATTAACGTTGAAGTTAAATGATTAAAAACTAAAGCAACTAGAAACGAATAAAAAGAGGGTGATAAAATTGAGAAAGAGATTAAGAGATATTGGAGAAGTGCCAATTACTGATTTTTCCTTTCTCAGCTTTGGATTGCTCCTTTCTGCAAATCCGATGAAAACAAAAAGGTGCATCTTTTTTTTTTTTCTCTTTTTAAACGTTATATTATCATGTGTGCTAAATAACATAAATAAAAGCAATTTGCAATTCATAGAGGAACAATATAAAGCGTTTTTTAAAGTTTATTTCAATTTCAGTGAAATGACAATATGTATTCGCAACAAAATTGCTATTATAGGATATGATTTTAAAAAAATGTTAGTCTTTACCTGCCTAATACCATCGAATTCAAAACAAGCAAAATTGAGAAAATTAACAAAAAAACTTTTTTTAAAAATAATTACAAACCACACACAATACTTAAAAGTCTCCATGGATAAATCGCTATCAAGTTACTCTTCGACAATAAAACGTATTTCAAACAGATCAACATTAACTTTACAACGCGATTTATTACATTTAACACTTTCAACGTTATCGACGAGATATCTCGACTTTCAGATACTTCCAATTAAATTGGTACCATTAAAAAATTATTTTTTGAATTTTAGCACATTCATTGCTAAGAATGAATTAGTTAAAAACTACATGAAAAGACAACTACCAAATATCAATGAAAGTATCTAAAATACGAAATATTTCGCCAGTAGCGTTGAAAGTGCTAAAAAATTCAAGAACATAAAAATTCTTTTTGACTCTTATATTTTAATAAAAGTAATAAAAATAAATGATAAAAAATACATTGAGAATAGGATTTCAAATGCAGAAAAAACAAAACGACATTTTTAAAAATAATATTACCCTGCAATAACATTTCCTCTGTTAAATTTCTTTAGACGTTTACATTATGTTTTGCTCATTCGCATTAAATAATATTTAACGCAAATGGTTACTCAAAAAATGTCACTTTCTCCTGTTTCTTTAATTCCTTAATTGTGTAAAAGCGTGGAAATATTATCAATATTGCTGGCCATGTAAAAAAATTAAATTTTAAAAATTATAAACATCTCATTCAGAGTTATTTTTCGTGGCCTTTTTTGTTTTCAAAAGAATTTTTTTTCTTAAAACTATTTTTTTGTTTACAATCAGAGCACAATATGTTACAGGATCTAATATTTCAGAGAACTCTTAATTCTGTGATTATTTAAGTTGGCAATACGGCGAAAATGTATCTTCATACGTATTCAAATAATCCTGAATATGATAATATGATTTCAAAACGAATTATTCTAATAACGAACATATTAAATAAAAAGTACCAACATGTTGCTTTAAACTCTATCACTCTATGTTTTTTCTATAGCAAATTTATATTGAAGTTTTTAAAAATTTTCATAGAGACTTTTTATATGGCTTTACTATGTATAAAAATAAGATGTCATGACATATACTTGTAAAACCTTATTTAACAATGACGTTGCACCCAACTCTCCATGTACAATCAATTTGAGTTGTTAAGCATTTATAAATTTATAATAAGACCTCAGACCATTATTACAACATTCTACCTAGATAGAAATTAAAGAAACATAAGCATAAATGTAAAGCCATATTTAAAGAAACCTAAATTTTGATAAACTATTATGGCTTCAAATACAATAATAGTAACGATAACTGGGTTAATGGTTCATCAAGACAGACTTAATATTCTTTTACTTGAGCGCTTTTCTTGTTTTGTTTTGTCCACTATCCAATTAGATGGCAGCTTTTTTTGTGTGTGTGTGAGCGTGTGTTGCCATTTGATCCAAATAAAATATTTACAGAACACTAGAAATATAAGACTCGTGCAATTTTGGTATCGAATTGTAATAACTAAGAATAAATTAATTTTACTTAATAATTTATAATTTGGAGATAGTATATTTGGATAGGATTTTGTTATTAACTTCGGTTGCATAAAGTTTTCGTGGAACCTAGGGGCCGCATGATATCGGTGCAAATAACTAATTTTTATGACTTTGTTTAGATAAAATAAATTAATGAATTGATAAATTTAATAAATGAATAATTTTAAACATTCTTAGATCTCTTTCAACTTCTAATTATTTAACTAACAAATACTTCTCGGATTTCTAGATATCGGAAATTTCATTACATTGTATTTTAAATAAAACGATTATTTTTATTTATCAAAAAAATTTCATTCACACACACACACACACAGCTATGTTGTTATGACTTATGAGTCTTTAAAAGCTCGCTGCATAATTCTTTCAATTAGGAAATTGATGAAAATTCTGCATCGCGTTTTCGTAGAAAATGAAATTTCTATAAATCAAATTCTTTTTCTTTAAGGAATCCGTAAATTAAGTTAATGATGTTCAATTGTAATAATTTGAAACGAAAAAAATAAAATGAGTGTAGAATTAAATCAGTTTTGAAGGAAATGTTTTTTAATTTAATGTTAATTTCTATAAATTTTCACAGATCACATAATATTTATTAATATAAAATAAAAAAGATTAAAAAAATATAATGAAATCTAAGAAATAATAAATTAAATTAAATTGAATTAAATAAATAATTTCCCATAGGGCAAAGAAAATATATACGGAATACGCTTGCAAAATTTGATATCGTCTGCACATATTCCCTACCTATGAAAGAATACTCAAATAAAATCGGCAGCGGTTAAAATATTATGCGCAGGTGATGCTTTAAATAAATTTTCATTGCAAATATACAGAATTCAAAACATTATATCGTCTGCATATATTCCCTACCTACACAAAGAAAGGGAAGATCTTTCAGTGAAATTTTCCGAGGCAACTTCAATAATATTGGGGGAAAAAAAACGGCATCGGTTTTGAATATGATGGTAACTCTTTGAAATTTCAATGCATATCAACAACCTAAAGTCAAGACATGAATGGAAAAATCGATTGGTTTGACACTGAAGGTGATTGGTCCGTCCTCTTTGCCTTTGCTAAAAATACCCTTTCAAATCTATAAAGTTGAAAACTTGCAGTTTGCCTTAAAGTGCTTCTAGTTTCAATGCTTTTATTCAAAAGATTTCTGAATGAATGAAGATCGTGCTTGAAAGCGTTGAAAGAACCAAATGTTATTCTGATGTTTTATAATTTATCAAAATATAATTAAGACGATTGAAAAATTCTTTAAAAGGCTGAAACATTCAAATATTTTAGAATCAATCCAAAATTAAATTACTATTTTGCTTCTATTAAATATTATTTACAATGCAAGAGATAACTGTTTATTTTTATTCTATATATATATCGCAATCTGAATTTTTATTTATGAAATTTAAAGTCATTTTCATTTTAATAAAAACACTACAAAGATCAATTTCGATGACATCAATCAACGTTATCCAAGCTATTAATAAATAAAAAAAACTATGAGTGAACGAATCCCATGTGAATAACTACGCATCTCATGAATTTAAACTTTTTTTCTTTTTAAATAGAGAAAGCAATAACAAGAAATATCAATAAAAAGCTCTGAAACTAAATTCTATAGAACTATAACAAAAATCTACGAAAAATAAGAATAATTCTTAGAATTATTTAATTTAATATTATAATATATCCGATCAGTTTCGTCGCATTGTCATCTTGAGAAGTCACTGTGTAGAGTACAATAAAAGAAAACTTGTTTAAAAAATTTAAGAATTTTTCTAAATCTAGTATTTTATTCAAGTTTGGATATTTTATTAAAATATGACAAATAAAATTAATATAATATCAACAAAGCAATAAAATATTTAATTTTACGTTAATGAGAAAAACAAATAAATCAGTGTATTCATTAAAAAATTAAAAGAAATTCGAAAGAAAAACTTAAGAAAAAACTAAACAAAATCCAGTATTTCATTCAAGTTTGGTTATTTTATTGAAATATGACTAATAAAATTAATATAATATCGACAAAACAATAAAATATTTAATTTTACGTTGATGAGAAAAAAATCAGTGTATTCATTAAAAAAATTAAAGAAATTCGAAAGAAAAACTTAAGAAAAAATTTTTTACAAAATCCAGTATTTCATTCAAGTTTGGATATTTTATTAAAATATGACAAATAAAATTAATGTAGTATCAACAAAACAATAAAATATTTAATTTTACGTTGATGTAAAAAACAAATAAATTAGTGTATTCATTAAAAAATTAAAAGAAATTCGAAATTCTAGACAGTAATATCGTAACTCGAAAATGTTTTGTTTGATTCCTCTAACTTTATTTTAGATTCAAAAAGTATTCTTAATTATATGGCAAAGATAGCATAAAAACAAAAACAAAAAAATGGCATGTGAAATCAATTTTGGACTCGTTGCGCTCTGAAAGTATATCAATAGATCGAAAAGAATTTCCCTATTTTTATTTAAATTAGATTTTAGAGAGTAAATAAATTTAAAACAGTTGAAGTAAAAATGAGTCGCGGGTAAAATAACATTAAAACCGTTACTTGATGCTATTGTTTTTATTTATTGAATGTTATTATTATTATTTTGAGACTGTTTATAATAAAAATTCTCAATATGTGTTTTAAAACTTCGAATTCTTTTTCTTCTTAAATTCTAATGAAATCATCTATTTAATGCTATGTATTTTTTAATGAATATTAAATTTTGTGGAAATAATTAAATGTTGTTGTGGATATGCTTTAATATACCGTAAATAAAATATAAAATTAAAGAAATCATTTTATTTTAAAATAAAGAGTTATCAAGGACAGAGAAAAAAGTATTTCAGAAATAAATTTCAAGTTTTATAAGTGTGATAGTAATTTAGAATGAAATTATAACTTAAAAATTAGGTGCCATCTTTTCACTCCTTAGTACTATATAAAGCTCAGATAAATAAAATATACATTTAAAAATAATTTACTTTTTTAAATTTCTTGGCGGCAACAAACCAGGTTTTAAACAAAACTGAGATATTATCACAACGACAGCTTAAAATTAAAACAGAAAACATCATAAATATTATCTTTGAAAATTTCACAATTAAACAAAACATACTCCATTTCTCAAAATTGGTTATGTTTTTAGGAATAGTATCTCGATGAAATTTATTTTTGAACGTATTTATTGTGCTCATTAAATTCATCCCTACTGTAATCAATATTAATTGTTCAAAAGAAAGAAATAATAAAACTTGATAGTTATACTTCTGTATATTTTCTTATTTTTTATTCATTTTAATGTAATTTTACTAAAATGGAAAAATATTGTAACTATTTGATAATTTCCGAATATTTCATGTATTTTTCATTCATATTTCTTGGATAGTCCAAAAGACAGAAATTTTAGAAAGTATGGGAGAGAAGTTAAAACAAATCAGACTTCTAAAATTTTACATACATATCTAATAAATCGAAATTTACAATTGTTTGAATATCCCTTTAATGACAGAAGATTTAAAAAAAAAAAAATCGTCTGCTACGTTTGTGACTTTTAACGGTAACTTCGTGTGAATTCTTGTTCGTGATCCATTTTAACGTTCGTGCTCGCTTGTTGACTTAATGTGAAAATAAATGCTTGCATTTTTCAAACGTAGCGAGCATTTTAATGGCATCTGCTTAAATACGAAGAAATTTAGGATAATAATCCGTTAGAATTGCTCTTAAAATTTTACATTTTCGAATGTTAAGGTTGTTAATGGCTGGTTCAATTTTAAGAAAACCATTTCTCTTCTACATCAGAAATTTCAGAGAAAACTATTATTAAAATTTACTTTTGAATAATTTTTCAATATATTTCCACGACACATTATAAGTGCATCAATACAACATCAGTATGATTCATAATCTTAAAGCATATTGCACATTAAAGTTTCCACTATATTGATAATCTAAAGCTAAATTAGCTGAATGTATATGTATATATATATATATATATATATATAATACAAAGAATCCTCCTTTAAAATATGTTTAGTTTTAGTGATAGTTTTGAATTAGGACTGAATCTCGTAAACCTAATGTAATCTTTTGTGAGTCCAAAAGTAAAATTGAGAATGCAAATAAAATAACAGTCTCATTTATAAATCCCGATAGAAAAGTATTTATTATTTAACTTTACTAGTAATAACGGAAATTAGTAATCGATTTTTCGGAAAAAAAACCTGAAGGGTTACCTTTTTTTTCAAATTTCATATTCTTTTGTGTTCTCCACAACAATACATTATTTCAATATTTTCAGACTTTAATCATCTACTATTTGGTTTATGAAGCTCTTTACTTTACAAAAATGGCACCATAAAGTGATGAATTTATGAAAATATTTTTTTCAAATCTTCATATTATTCATAATTATAAATTCAAAACAAAATATAAAAATGACTGAAATTTTTAAAAAATACATTTTAGTACATTAAATGAATATATTTTTTAAATAAGATTTTATTAACTTTTTATAGTACCAATTTAACTTGCAAGTTTTTCAAAACTATAACCCATTTCTGCATACTATATTTTAGTAGGTGACACCAAATGGCAATCGTTTTCTAACATGAATTCAATCGAATGAAAATTAAGAACCAAATTGATCGAAATTTGAGTAGTACCTTACAAAATAAATAGTCGTACAACAATTTCTGACTTTAACTTTTCATTGATAGCACGGATTAAAGCCAATAAGCGATTTAGCAAGATATTAATGAAAATTCTAACTCTTTGGACGGTCAGCTGTTTACTCATTATATTCATAATACTAATCTAATGATACCCAATAACTTCAATGACGTACATCTTATCAAACTAAATAAAAGTGCTATTTTAAATTATACTTCATTATAAGCATGGGACATTAAAAATGATTAGCAATACACTCAAAGTATCGAAATTGATTGGTAAATAAAATTGGCGAAATCTGTCAAGTAGTTGATGATCTATGAAGTTTTCATTTTCAGACATCTTTCAAATGCGGAGGAGACAGTTGATCATTGATGACGTATCTAATCATCGTAAGTTTTCAAATGAAATAAAAAGCGGCAAAATCGAACAGATAATTTGATCTGGTGACTCTCTATCGGGTTTCTTTCTGTATATAAAATTTACAATAAAGAAATATTCTTGAAATTTCTCATTAAATTGAGACGTAAAAGGAGTCGGCGTGGACAATTAATGACGTATCTAAACGTCATGATCTTCCAAATGAAATAATAAACGATGACTATTAGTGACGTATCTAAACGTCATGATCTTTCTAATGAAATAATAAACAATGACTAATAATGACGCATCTAAACATCATGATCTTCCAAATGAAACGATGACTATTAATGACGTATCTAAACATCATGATCTCCCAAATGGAATAATAAACGATGACTATTAATGATATATCTAAACATCATGATCTTCCAAATGAAATAATAAACGATGACTATTAGTGACATATCTAAACGTCATGATATTACAAATGAAGTAATAAACGATGACCAATAATGACATCTAAACGTATGATCTTCCAAATGAAATAATAAACGACTATTAATGACGTATCTAAACGTCATGATCTTTCAAATGAAATAATAAGTGGTAAATAAAAAAGAGTGCGTTTGGGTGGCTTGGTGGTCACTGTGGTGGGTTTTTTTTACCAGCAGAGCATACACAGTAAAGTATTATTAATTGTGATATTTCTCGAAGGACATGGAGCTGGTAGTAAGGACTGGGGGGACCAATGGCTATTGACAGTACATTTAGACGTCATGGATTTTCTAATTACATTTAAAATTGACGAAATCGGAGCAATGCTTGAGACAGGAATTAGAGTCATTTTTTTGGAAGTATTTTTGAGTTTTTCTCGAAAATACTGAATTAGTTGGTTACAGACTAATCATCATAACTTCCCATATGTAATAAAAATTGGCGAAATAAAACCATTAAACTGGAAGTTTTCTCTCTTTTCCTTTTTAAAATATGTACAATAAAAATCATTGTTTATTACAGAGTTGCATTAACTTTTCTTTGAAAAAAAATCGATTTGAATTTTATTTAAAGATATTCCATGGAACCAAAAAAAAAGTATCAAACTGTCATACGAAACATGTTAGATTCCATCATCTCAGAAGTCGAATGATTTCATCTAAAGAATGAAGTTTGAAAGAAAGAAATCCCAAAAAAACCATCCAAAGTTTCAAGAACTTTACTAGTACATAGAACTATTCGAAACGAGAATGTTTGTAAATTTCACACGACTTTCTTGCCAGTAAACGTAAACTGTAAGAAATAATTTTTTTATTACTTTCTTATCTTTCGGATGAAATAGGCACTTCAAATAATCACCCTCACATCATCGAAGGAGATAATTCCGGAAGGAGGGAAAAAAAAAGAAAAAAAAGTGCTTTCTTGAAACAGAACAGCAGTTACATTTCGCTCCTTCTCTGTAAGAGTGGAGTGCCGAGGCGATAAAAATGATGAATCAAAAGTGTTCAATGGATGCCGATCAAAAATAAAAATAACACCATTTCACAGATTGAACGTCAACTTTATTCAGGCCACACACAAAAAAAAAATATGAAATAAGCAATAACACGATACATTTTAAAGTATTTTAAGAGCCATGTTGATTTTTTCAAGGATATTATAATATACGCTTAAGTTTAGTTGTTTTTTTAATAAAAAGTATTTCAAAATTAAATAAAATATGCAAGATAAAAGTTCATAAGAATGAGATAAATTTTTCTAATCGTTTGAAAACGCAATTAAGAAAAAAGTTTTTTTTTTTTTTTTTTTTTTTGCTTTAAAAAATTTGTCCCTGAAAAAGATAAAAAAAATTAAAAACAATTTATAAAAAAAATGAAATTAATTTTTTTTTTTTTTTAAAAAAAAAAAAAAAAAAAAAGTTTTTTTTTTTTTTTTTTTTTTCGCTTTAAACAATTTGTCCCTGAAAAAGTTAAACAAAATTAAAAACAATTCAGAAAGCAAATGAAATTAACTTCTTTTTTTTTTGAAATTTAAAAAAAAACACTTTAAAATGAGAAAAATTGTTTTTTTAAATCCAGTAATTTAAATTCAGTTAAATAAAAAAGAAATTAAAAGAAATATTTTTTGAGCGATTATTGAAGTAAGAAGAAAAATGTAATTAAAATTTGTAAAACCTTTTAAAAAATTTCAATCACAAAAAAATGTTTCGATTAGTTATCTCAAGAACAATTCATCAAATTTTCGAATAAATTTTTATACTGTAAGAGGTCTAAATAAAGGACTAAAAATCGAAATGCAATCGTCTTTTATATTCCATTTCGAAGGGCAGAAATTGTCCTTTTTATAAATATTTTAACAAAAATTCAGCAGATGCAACTCAGAAATTCGTCTATCAAAATATATAGAATAAATAAATACGACTATGATGGGGGGGAATAAATGCCAAAAACCTAAATTGAAATGAATTAATTCCATCGTCCATTTTAATTTAAAAAATAAGAAATAAGAAAATACCGATTCTAATATGAAACAAAACGCGTATTGTGATTAAAAATAAACAAATAAACTTAATCAATAGAAAAGAATCGTTTTCAAGTAGAGTGTCAAATTATTTCTACTTCAGAATTATCAAATTGATTTAATGCATATTAAAAGCTTATTAGTATAAATAATAAACAAATAACTTACAGTATAACTAATAAATATTGTAATTATTTTTTGTTATTCTATTTGACACACTTTTGAGATGAAACGATTTATTAAAAATTGTTGATTGATAATTACAACTGATTTTTAAAATTGGTGAGATACAATTTTATGAAAATTAATTTTGGAAACGATATTTCCATTATTTAAAAAAATGATCGCTTATCGCATATTCGGCAGCTCGATTTAGCGATTTAAATTGAAAATGTTATAACCAATAAATAAATAAATGTATAATTTTCTACGGATTAAATTTTATATATATTCATTTAGCTCCTTTGAAAAAATATTCAAATCAGAAATCAAACATTTCATAATAAAACAATGGTATAAAATGCAACATACTTTACAATCATTTACTCTAGTGATACTAATAAAATATATGTACAGAACGCATTTATATAAATAAAATTGAGAAATTTAAACAAATAACTGTTCTTCAGATAGAATGAATAATTGTGAAAGAGAAAGCAAAAAATATTTTTGTTCAGTAGATATATCATGTAGAGTATAATCTTCATTTTTTGTGTCTTGATAAATAAGTTTATTTTGAACATTTATAATTTCTCTTAGGCATTTCTGCGAGTTGAAAATTTTTGCTGCTTTTGAAATGATTTAATTTTACACTTGTGAAACAAAAATTTATAACATTTTTATCATTTATTTTTGAAAACAATTAGTTTAATCCCATTAATATTTGATTCGATTTGTGATCATTGTAGTCATTATAGCTTTTTTTACATTAACAATAAATTGAAATCATGATTTTTTGTTATAACGCTCAAAATTAAAAAGCTGAAAAGAGAATTTACGCACACGGTAATGAACAGTTCGTTTATTAATGTGCAATAATTTCCTATATTTGATTATATAAATTCCTTCTAAGTTTTTTTGGAAATTTTCAAAATAGTTTATTTTAACACTAAAACATTTACATACATTTACTTATTATATAATCAGACTGGGAAAACAATATATCGTTATATAGTAACAAGATTTTCAATCAACTTAATATAAGTGTATACGTCATGTCAATTTTATCCATTTTGTTAAAATGTAAATGCAAACAAAATTGCATCCTTTTAACAGACATGTTAATTTTCGTAACATAAGCTATTCTGGCTAGAAATATCAGTGACCAAAAACGATACCAGGAAAATTTAAATGATACCAAATTCAAAAAAAAAAAAAAAATTATTATTAATACCTAATATAAATAAAAATATTACATTTTTTCAACGAATAAAATTAAAAGTAAACCAATCAAGTATAAACTTAAACAAAACTGCAGTCAAAACTTCAACGATCGAAATACAATTATTTAAAATAGTACAGCAAACTACCTTCCAATTAAATAATATAGAAAAAAATAGATCTCAAAATTTTCAGTTTTATTAAAAAGTTTTCATTAACAGCCAGAGCACGAAAGCAATCTTTCAGCAAGTTTGAGGAATGCGTTTATACTTTTAGAGATACATTTACGTTTTATTTCAAGAGAAACACATACTGTAGCTATTGATCGGAAAGAAAATGCTCAGTTAAGGAAGAGATAAGATGGAAAAAACCCACGTAAAATAAAATTCGAAGTTATACAGTTTTTAAACAGCACAATAAATCAAAATGTTCGATTTGAATGGAAAATAAAGAACATAACATAAATTAATGATCTCTTAAATATACTTTAAAACCACATAATTAAATACGTATCAATGAATTTCAGTTACAATTTTGCAGGGGAGGAAAACAAAAATTATGCCAGTATTAGATTCTTATTTTTGAGAATTAAAAAAAAATTAACGAAGTAAATGCGTGATTCTATAAATTTACAAGCAAATCAAAGATGAAATTAAAAAAATAGAAATACATTTGTTTAAAAAGAACTTATAATAACTTTAAACAGAAAATAAAAATAAATTATTCTTAATATCATATATTTAAAAAAAAAACATTTTTCTTTCTGATTTTAATTCACAATGAATGTTATTTAATTATTTATGATCAATGGTTTTTAATTACTTCACGAATTGTTCTCTAGAATTATCTTAAAAGAGAAGATTCATTCTTTTTAGGAATCGGAACAACTTTTCCAAACAGAAGCAGGTTGTTCCACAGAAAAGCCATCAAGCAGTAAGATTATCCAAAGCTAGGCTGGAAAAACAACACATCTGTATTCAACCTCCTATTCCCACTCCCCCTTATCACTCCGAAATCAGATGATTTTCGACGCTCGGCGTGTTTATTAAAAAATAAATAAATAAAGACCTCACCTGTGGCGGAGCAGAAGAGAATCAGCAAGGAAATCATCGGAATTGCCATTGCGCTTCCTTCTTCAGGATTTGGTTTTCAAGCATGGGGGTAAATACAGAGAAAAAAGCATTATTTTCGAAGATTTGCCGCCCCGCAGACCCGCTTTATCGACTGTCATGGCGGCCTCTGCTAGGACCGCCTTGTTTTCTTTTCGTCGGTCGCTGCCTTCGAAGCAAGAGCTGTATTCATCCGCACGGATAACCGAACGGCGGCTATTCGGCCCGAACTATATTATTGCGCGGGTGTTCGTAATGATAGTGTGATCTAGTAATTGAAGAGAGGTTCTTTTGAAAATTATAGGACAGCTCACCGGGCATTACTTCTATTCAAATTTCATTAAAAATTTTTGATCACATCTGAAATTAACCGACAACGTGTTATTGGAAAAAAGATTATTTTAGAAGAAATAAAATAAAAGAATGAAAAATTTTATTTAAATTTAATTTATTTTCCTGAATATTCGGCTTTAAAATAAAAGCGACAAAGGACTTATTTCACGAAAAAATTCTGAGTTAATTTCCTTAAAAAAAATTTTTTTTTAGGTCGATGAGGAAAGTACTGATTTCGAACATTTTTAATTAGAAATTATTTCCAAAATCTATATACATTTTCGCTCCAATGAATAATTTTGTTTATAACTAAATATTGAAATTAATTTAATTTAAATGGAATAGTATTGAAATTAATTTAAATATTGTAATGAATCCTGTTTCAAAGTTAATTATGGAATAATTATCATCGTTTGTTGAAACAAATTTTATATAGACATTTCACTTCATTCTAAATTTTGTCCTGATTCATTTTTCCCTGTCAGAAATATTAAAACATTATTTATTTAAATAAAAACATATTGAGTGTTTAAAATGAATTCTTGTTATTTTTCTGAATTAGAATATGTTTATATAATTTAAAGAATTTCTTGAGAATAATCGAATTCCCTCGACTATTTTTTTATCAATGGAATATATTTTTGGCTGAATTTTGTTATTGAAAATAAAAAATTTATGCTATATTAAAAAATAAATAGCTCTGCCTTTTATTTGTTTTAACGGATCATATAAAAATCAATAATTCATTCGTTAGCACTTCAAGAAAATTTGTTTTAAAATTAAAAGTAATATAAAGTTTTTTTTTTAATTCCACATCAAATAAAAATTGTACATCACTAAAATTCTATAATTTTTTGGAATTAAAGTCAGAAATATATTTTAAATAACTATTATAAATAATGCACTTCTTAAGAAGTATTATGTTCTGCAAATAAATTTTAACTGCTAATGATGATTATTTTAATGATGATTTAACTCATCACTAATAAATTTTATTCCATCATAGTATTTATTCATTAATGAATTCTAACGTAAAAAAAGTGATAATTAAGAGATTTCACAGAATTTTAATAAATTTTTAAACTTATAACTAAACATAATGAGTATTATCGTAATCAAATTGTGATTTAAGATACAATTTATAACAAATTGATAATAAAAAAGTGAATCTGTGTTTGTATTGATGTTTTATAGGTCAGACCGTTTCATTTAGAGCTATCTAATTTGACACGCTGTATCTAAACTTCAGAAAGTGGAAATGTGTACCTCGGAGCAATTTTGTAGAAATTTTAAATATTTAAAAAGTAAGAGAAATTTAAGCATTTTTCAGCAACAGTTTTAGAAAGTATTAAAATAGAAATTATTTTTATAAATTTCAAATTATTATATTTTTAATAAGTCCTTTTTTGCCGTATTCTTTCTTTTTTAAATTAATTAAAAATATTTTAAACGGAAACGCTTTACAATATATTTCATTGTTGAAGTGTTCACACTGTTGCAACAAATTATTTTATTGTGGTTTTTTTTTTTTTTTTTTTTTTTCATTCTTTTGATTGATATATGAAGATTTGTCTTATTTTTCGAGGTTTCAGTTTAAGACATGCTGTTACAATTTATTTATTTTTTTAAATATTTTATTGAAAAAAATTTGAATGTGCGTGTGTATTTTTACACTCCTGATATTTTTGCGATAAAATTATTTGTGTAAAGATATAGACAGAAAGTTAGAGTAATACAAAATGCAAAACTTTTGAGTAAACCGATGGTGTAAAACATTTGAAATAATGTCAATTATATGTCTATCAAAATTTGAAATTGAAA
>JAPMOQ010055381.1:317185-333438 GCA_026543055.1 Argiope trifasciata | reverse complement strand
TTAAGACTGGAGAGAATTATACGAATACAGAATGGACGACTCAATTGAATACAATAATCCACTGGAAACATGAATTAGAAAAAGGAATAGACATTAAGTAATTGCCTAGGCCTTAAGATAATTAATCAAAATGTTCAAAAACATCAATTAAATTGTTTATATATAAATATGTGTGTGTGTGTGTGTGTGTGTGTGTGCATGTATGTATGTATGTATGTATATATATGTATATATATATATATGTGTGTGTGTGTGTGTGAACATATACCCAGCTAATAAAGAGCTTTTTAGATCAAATTTTTAATAATCAACCATTTACATTGTTTCATTTCTGGACGCTATCATAATATCAGTAGAACAGAAGTAATAAACCTATATATAGACATTTCCTCTAAATTCGTTCATTATCGCTTGCCGCTATCAGCGAACAGCTGTTCTCAGATGATACTGATATCATCAGTTTATTATGCTCGTCAACTTTAATGAATGGGATCGTATCCCATCAATGAAAGTATTATTATACTTTCACAATAAACAATCTGACCGGATAACTACATAAAGTGGAGGTTAGATGAAGGTTTAATTTTGCGATATCATTAAAAAATGCAGGACGAAGAAAACTGGCAACATTGATATGCATTGAAACTGATGCTTGAATGTTTCATTGCAACTATCAATCCTGCCAAATCAACTGATTAATATATTGAACGGAAATCGGACCAATTCAAATATGAAAAAAATCTAGTAATGGAAAATCCTGAGATATTAAATGACAAGCGCAGAAAAAAAATTAATTTTAATATATAAAATTACATTTAATAAACATGTGTATACAGAAAACTGTAAATACAGTAAGAATTACACATAAAAAATAAATTACGAAGTAAAATGAAAATTAATTACATATTGTTACAAACGTGTAATTTTGCTTCCCAAGACGAATAGTGTCATCATAAGAAAGACTGTTTTACAGTCAGTCATCTGTATTGGATGCTGCCGGATGCCGAACCAGTGATCCCAGAGCTTGGCGACCATTTGGCGACAAAATGGATAATGCTCGAAACTTATAATACTTTATCGATCCATCCATTAGGAACCGAAATAAGGCCGAGTAGCCTAGAAGATTCTAAACCCATTTTCCAATCGGTACCCTGAAGCTGCGAGTGGGTAGAATTAGTAGTAATTGTAGTCGCATGTCACCGACAAGTAACGATTCTACGAGATACGAGAAGATAGCGACCCCTGCTCTATGTGGAGAAAGTGTTAAATTGCATTGCGCTGAGTCATGTTGTTTACTGTGGAAGCAGCGCCGATTCCTGTGCGTGAGGTAGCCGGTCTTGTAATAGTGATACAGCTAACATAGTAATACATAGGAGTAGTTCAACTGCCTGGAGAGACCATAGTATAGTTTTAGTTATATTAACGTTTAGTTGTAAAGCAACACTAGAGCTATTTTGGGGGCTGACCTCGTAACCACGGTTAAATGAAGAGGACGACACTTGAGCTGGCACCATCTCCACACCACATTACACCAGCGGGAGGACGTTTGGCCTGACAGATTTAACGTGTAAGAGACCCCCTTAGAAGACCCCCTGAAACCCTCCAGTTCCGAAGACGAGACTTTACCATCAGGCCACCGTAGCCCCTGGAGAGACAGTGGAGCGAAGCTCCGAGGATTCCCTCTCCTGCTGAGTTATGTCTGGCCCCTTTGTGTGCTATGGATGTTGTCACTACCGGATTTCTACTTATGAGTTTGCGGTTCCTATTGTGTGCTGCTGTGTGATTGTCTCGGCTGTAAATATTTGTCGTCTTTGTACTGTCCTGTCTTCACGTAAATAAAAGTCGTCCTTGTTTCTTATTGAAGCCTGCTGATTGCGTTCTCACATCATACACCCACTACAAAAGCGAACCCGGGACATGCATTAAAAATAATACTATCTTATTTTAGTTGTTGAAAACGACACTTTTGTATTTGGGAAGTTCTTCTTCCACGCACCCTCCCTCCCCCCAAAGAATTGATTAGAATAATTAGAGACTCGTGTAATCTGTAAATATTTGAGTTGCGTATCATTGAGTTGAGTATTCTTATTACCCTTAAGTGAGTAAGTTACAAAAGTAAAGTCGTGTTTCAAAAATAATATAATAGGAAAATAACTGATTTCCATCACAAATACACAATGAACAAAACATACGTAATATACAATTTCCATGTACACAATGAACAAAATATACGTAAACTATTAAAATGGCATGGCTTTAATGTCTACAATTTGAAGAAACATGAAAGAATAAAAAATCATGGAAATTTTTTATCAAAACGGTTTAACTACAATTATGCATAACAAATGTCTATAACAACCAAATAATAATATAAACAAAATAACCAAATCTATAAATATTTGTTTTAAAAATCAAAGGCGACTAGTCTCTTCTAATAATAAAGATGAATAAATGTATGTTTTGGCACTCCATTGACCGGGCCGTATAATCTACTGCCACGAAATATGCAAATATGTGCCTTGAAGGATGGGAATATTCAAATAAGAGATTTTTTCTGAAATTGCAATCAGAATTTTAATTAATTAAAAGTAATTGTATTCCTTTAGATTTTTCAGTAATAACTTCCGAAAATATTATTGCCTTATATTAGGTATTGAAAAAAAAATTTACTCTTTAAAAAAATGTAACATATTGGCTTTTTAATGATAACAATTTAGCATTCCTAAATTTTTGGATTTTTTTTTTTTTAATTCTGCATTGAGTACTTAAAAAGCATATATATATATATATATATATATATATATAATAAAAAGGCTGGATTTGGATAAAAAAATAAAAAAAACGTTTTAAAATAAAATTAATATGAAGTATAAATTTTGGTAATTTTTGAAAATTAGGAAATATCTATGAAAAATAATTAAAAATATTACAAAAAAAAAATTAACTGAGAAACAATTGGTTCCACTGAAAAAATAATTTCTGAAGTTTAAGAAGTTCATATTTTTATACAACAGTTTTTTCAGATATTATCGCGGTAACAACATCAAAACTCAGGAAAATTTTTTAATTAATTATTTTTTTAAAAAATCTTTCCGATGTGCATATTTTATTCTCCAAAGTATATAGCACCAAGTTTGGTAGCTCTAGATCAAAGATCGAGGCCATAGAACCCAGGTATCAACAGGCACTCCTCTTTGTGATGGGGACAATAGACAAAGATAACGATTGAGATGAAACAACACCGACGGAGCACACAACGGCGGGGATCTCGGCTAATTTATTATAAATTTAGTCGTTGACAGCTGGAGAGATCGTTAGAAAGATGCATAGTTAAACAGTTTAAATTATTGCTGAAGCTCAGTGTTTGGAATTTCAATTGATATTAGACTTTCTAGCAGCAATGTTATTTCAACATACTCCCTCCGTCCCAAATTAGTTGCTACATTTAAGTCGAAAATTTTGTCCCAGATTAGTTGCTACATTTCAAGTAGGTGGAGTCATAAATAACTTCTGATGCAGTTTAGTAAATAGCTACCAGAAAAATTATAATACTATAATGAATATAAGACGGTATACTAGGTGTTAGAATAAATGTTAACTCGAATGTAAAATTATATGAATGAGAAGTAATGCGACGATAATTGTAAATTATGAA
This sequence comes from Argiope trifasciata, assembly GCA_026543055.1. Lineage (NCBI taxonomy): Eukaryota > Metazoa > Arthropoda > Arachnida > Araneae > Araneidae > Argiope > Argiope trifasciata. Next base: position 329,783 of record JAPMOQ010055381.1, on the reverse strand, counting down.
TAGTAATTTAGAAAAGACCCTAAAGCAGGAAATGAATGATAAGGAGCGTAACGCTGTATTTCAATTTTTACTGCAACATTTGAAAAATGACAAACTAAGCCATGGTGCTATAAATGCGATTAAATTTAATGTTCATCGTAGTTCAATATCCCGTTTGTGGAAGCAGGCAAAGATATCAAAAATAAATGGGGATGAAATGTACAATGTAAGTTTTTTAACTAACTTGGTACTGATTTAAGTAGCGAATGCTTGGTAATTAAATGTTGTTGATTGATAGCATAGCACCCTGAAATCTCTGAAAAAATGTTCAAACAAAATCATAAAATCATCAGAATCAAGAATCAGTAAAAAAGTATTCAAATGTAGCAACTAATTTGGGACAGAGGGAGTACTAATTAATTGGATTTTTTTGGATTCAAAGATAATGCAATACTTTTTGGAAGGGAAAAAATTTAATTAATTGAGCGAATACGACTTAAAATCATCTCGGTCTGTATCACCAGGCCCATTGTACAACTTTATATGTAGAAACTTTTCGTCATTTTTAATTCCTCGTATCCAACGAATGCAAAGAAGTATGATGATCGTGAAAAAATTCGAACTTCAGATTTTGCCGAATCTTCACGTTTTAAACGCCCTCTCCTATCCCCAGTCCGAGAAAAATTATGTCTGTGAATGCCATTTTAAAAATTATGCCTGTGAACACAACTCAAAATAACTTTAAGTTAGACGGGTGAAATTTGATATAAAATATTTATATCAAAATTGTAGGTATCTATTAAATTGTGAAAAATATTTATTATTAATAAATCTGCCAGTCTGATTGTTTAATACAAGTGAACTCGATAGTAACAAAACATCAAAAGTTATTTAAGTAAAATGTGGCACATTTTAGACTCTAAAGTATATATTCTTATCAAAATCTGTTAATGGTTTATCCCTTTATCAGATTGTGCCTTTGCATGAATATAAAAGAGAGAATTAAAATAGGTAGTGCAGTGATTTTCAAACTTTTTTTTTGGCGTCACACTTTTAACGATTTCAAAATTTGGCAGCACACGTAGAAAAATATGTTTAAAAGCTATTTACTTACACTGTGTAAAATAGTTTATGATAATAATTTTGAATGAAACATAAAATAATATATGTACTACAGAAATAACAATACGTTCATTAAGGGATTAATTACAAGATAATAATAAGTATAACTTTAATGAGAAATTTGAGCTTGATTTTTTTTTTTATTTTATTTATATCTGAACGTAAAAATTACAATACTATTCCCATATTGTGCTCTACGTTAAGCAGTCTCTATCTTTTTATCGTTGCTTAATACTGAAAATCCGAATTCACACAAATAAAGTGTAGAAAATTGTAATAATATTTTTAAAACTTTTTTGGCTATCATGGTATAATCGCCATAAATCATAGGATAGCATTTCCAAAATCTGACTGCACACAAAAGATCCAAGGCACAGGTATTGAGAATCATTAGTGTAGTGAATTAAATAAATAAAGTTTTGTATCCAATTTTCTTAGAAATTGTAACTCTGTATCAGATTTGATTTCAATCAATCCAAAAAAAAATGCCCAAAGTGCATATTGGTTTTGATTTACTGCATTGGAAAGGATAAAACGTGTATGTGCAAGACTTAGAAAATAAAAATCTGATAATTCATGTTTACGGCATTGACAAATATCCATAATTTTATTCAAATTTAAACGGGGTTATCATATTTACTAGAAAGTACCTGAGAAAGTTTCGAGAAAAATATCTCCCTTTAATTTTTTATTATTGTGCAGTATGGAAATATTAAAAAAAAAATGCGCAAAATATTGTTCTTTTAATATTTAACTAATCTAAAACAACATTAAAGTTTTACTTTTTATTTTAAAAAAATGATTCTACCATAAAACTTTGAAATATTATACACCGGCAAACAAATTACTAAAAATGCTACTTTTTATTTTAAAAAGAAAAATTATTACGTTATAAAATTCAACAGAATTGAGCAACATTATATAGAATACAGAAGAGATAAATATTTTAAGAACAACTTCCAGATGACATGCAAAAAGTTAGGTAGTAAAAAAACTCTTATATTGGAAATTTATTTTAAATAGGCAAAAAAATACATGCTGGATACGTCTTAAAATTCAAAATATTATCTTTTCAAAGATACTAATTGAGTATTCAGGCAATTTTTTCCTGAATTTTGACAATTTTCAAAGTAATAAAAATGGTATTAAAATTAGAGTCGAATTCGAAATTGAAAAAAAAAATGCGGGAAAATGGAGGAATTAATTTTTTCTTTAATTGTAATTAACCATTGATAAGTCTCCGATTTATTTGTAATTAGATTTTTATGGAAGATATTTCGGGAGTTAAATTTCTTTGGATGTGTGGTTTCCTTTATTTTATTTCTCTTTTTCACTTTAAGAGGCTACAAGACCTTTAAAGCTTTATAAGGTTTCGAAATTTTTTCTTATGATTTTATTTCATGGTCAAACCCCTTTTCAGCATTTTTTGGTCTACTACATGGTTCTACTTTAATAAGTTTAAAAGATATTATCAAAAACTTTTTACTCAGAAACGTTTAATTTAAATAAAGTCATTTTTTTTCAATATACTACTACATTTTCAGCGCTTGCATACGGGATTAAACATAAATTATTCATATTTTCTAAGTATACCAGTACATATGTAATATTAATAATAATAATAATAACATGCAAAATCAAGACATTATGATTAATACTTTTTCAGTGCTTGCTAATATGCTAAAAATGCTTTTAAAAGCGTTATCTTGTTTTAACAACGTAAAAAGCAAAATAACACCTGTAAATCTATTAAAATATTTATCATTTTGCATGATTACCAAATTATGTTCTTTGGGAGTAAATTGGTGTAATATTTGTTGATAAAAGTTACTTGTTTTCTGAAAAAGTTTGTGCTGAAGCTAACTAATTCAGTTTATCATAATTTATACTGAACATGTTTTTTTTCACAAACATTTTAATTAATGAAAATAATTTATCTACTTTAAAAGTATAAAATTAAATGTCTTTTAAAACTGTAGCAAAAACATTTTAAGAATTTTTTTTTCTTACACTATGAAGAGTAGCATTTGATCAACTTCCTAAGTCATTAGGAATTAAAAAAAATATTTTTTTAAAAATTTAAAAAGTATTAAAAAAAGTAATAAAATTGAATTAAGGGCTATTACTAAAGTTATAGCCCTTAATTCCTTTTCCTTGCTACTTTAATTTTCCTTTCACTTTTAATTTGAAGAAATTATATGTATCATTTTTACCATGACTCAGTTGATATCACAAATACTATCTTCTCAATAGTAATAACCTTAAATGTCGATGTTGTGCACATAGAATATGCCATTAATCGTCAAAAGACTTAGTTCAAAATTATATCAAATAGAAAAAGAATCGGGTTTAAAGACTTTTTCAAAGGTCAGCCTCAGGCAAGGATTCAAAATAAGGGATTTTTTTCTGTGAGGAATCAGACAATGTCCAATATCATCCTTTGTGACTCGAAAATTAAGGCAAAAGAGATTAATTAAGACAATTTAACAGCAAAGACACGAAACAAAACAACATTAAAAACATCACCAAATAAAGCAAAAATGTATAAAATAAAACTACATAAGAATATTCAGCCAATAATTAAAATATTCCACCCAATAATTAAGAAAACAAAACGGAAAGAACATACCAGCAACAGAGGAAAAAATCTCAACCACAGCATTCCATTCGCTATGTTAAAAATTAATATTTCATCATTTCTTTTTTCATTAAAATATCAATATTGCAGTAGTTTTTGGAAAAATCATAATTGTTTAAATTTTTAATAAAATTATTTGTTGCTTTAATAAATGAAATTTTGTTATTTCAAATTGTTTTAATTTTATTAAATTGTCAGAAAATCAAATTTTTGAAAATTTTAGAGTTAAGATTAGAATGATAATTACATTTAATTAGTTTAAAGCTGAATTCGTCTCTTTTTATCATAAATACCAACTATTGTTTTATCATTAGCAATTTCGATTCTTAAATCTAGATAAGTAGATAATAAGTAATTAATTTCGTTTTGTTCCGCTTACTAAATTATTTTAATTTAGATTTGTTTCATAAATAGGTTTTAATTCATTTAGCTTTTATTTTTGTTTACTTTTTATCGTTTGATTCCGAATTAAATTTTAATTTCGTTTCCAGCCTAATTAGTTTCGGTTTTCCGAAATTATTTAATTTTTGATGATTCTGGGAATCGATTTCTAATTATTTATGGTTGATGACTTTTATATATATATATATATATATATATATATATATATATATATAAACTTTTGAATTTTATTGTAATACTTCGAAGTTGTTTTTTTATCAATAAAATCATGGGTTTTGTATTCAACAAATAAAATTAGTAAATGCATTCTTAATTTTCCTAATAATCTATTACTAAGGACGAATGTAAGAGTGTACAAACGCTCTAACGGTCAAGCTTTGGCCATGAGATACCAAACTTGGCACTAAATACTTTGAAAGATAAACATATATGCACTTTGGAGCGAGTTATTTGAAATTTTACATAAAACTTTATTTAGTTAAAAATAAATTCAAAAAGTTGGAGTTCTTCTGCAATAGTTCCGAAAGTATTAAAAAATAAACAAAAGTAAAAAAATGGTGTAAAAATTATCAACTTAAATTCAAAAATTTTTTAAGTGCTACTAAACTTTTACTTTCATGTTTTTTCTCTTTTCCTTGATTTTTAAAAAAATATTTTGAGCATATTTTACACTATATATTCATTGTTGAAATGAAATTCAAATGGTTTCCGTTAAATTTATTTGCAAGTATTTCATCCTTGTTTACTTTTTTTCAGTTACTAATGATCAAAATATGCACACTGAGCTTATTTTACCATGCTGAAAAGGTTATTGGCATATGTGTTGGCGGAATTGTGCCAATACGTTGGTTGAATTCCGCCTAGGATCGAACCTGCGATGTTCGGGTTTGAAATCCAGTAACTTATCCACTATACAAAAATGACCACCGATATCTAGTGGTAGTTACTGGCTTATTAAGATGTCACCACAGGTTTCCTTAAAGGCATGTTTTTAATAAAATTTTTGAATTTTCACAGTTTTTACAATTAAAATTTAGTTTCAGAATCAAAGACTAATGAGAATTTTTTAATGTGCCTTCTTCTTAAACACCACTATCCTTATCTATGATATAACTAGATATGTAGAGATATATATAGAAAATCTATGAAAAGCATAGCACACTCAATAGGATTTTGTAAGGCTTTCAAAATAGTATGTGATCATGAGTCTATGAAAGTTTGAACAAAAATATTTTGTCAAATAATCATTAAGACCGAGTGCGGTAGTATCTTCAAACCTTTCTCGCTAACTGTCTAATAAAGGTTTTATCCTAGAGAATCCCTTGAATAGAATTGTGTATAATAGTTACGCCTATATATAACTTTGGCGTGGATTTAGCATTTTTACTGGATCTCTCGCATCATCCTTGGCTAATTATTTGGCGATTAATCCTTGGAATGTGGTTAATAATACTCGAAGATCTAATTTATGTTTCAGATGCATGTGGGTATGATGGGTTTTAATGCATCAGTCCACTGGTTTAGATTATTCGTTTATTGAATGATTAAAAAAAGATGATTTTTACAAATGAAGTTTCATGAATGAAGAATTAATTGCAATGTCGTAGAGATTAACAGTAGATATGTTCAGTTGCTCTTTTCCACCTACGCGTAGCATTTTGCGCATTTGCAGATGAATTCTTTAACACAAGAATTACAGTTTCGGTCCTTTTAAGATGATCATATCTCAACGGTTTCGGTCGCAACCCTTCTCGGCGGACGTTCGTCTAACCTCTTGTCTAGGGAACTCTCTGCACTCTCCCCTCTGACTGCTAATTGACACCGGAAGAAGTGCAGAGCGCCCTTTCGTGGAATTAATTTACCACATGCATTTTTTCCAACCTATTAAAATTAAAATTTGACGTAAACCAATATTTGTAATCCCAAAATCACATACTAAATAGGATATATTTAAGTTATTGCTCCTATTAGTTATCACACTTGCATTTTTTAAAAGTACAGATCGGCAAATGTTCAATCCGTGGAATTCGGTTCGAAATTTACTTGACTTCTAAATTATAAATCTTAATTCTGTGCATCGAATTTGTTAATGTGATTTTATTATTTTTAATTTTTGTTTTTATTTAATTAATTTTTTTAATTTTTTATTATTATTTGTATATGTGATAGAAGCGCTCTTGATATTTTTATTGTAAATAATTTCATCCAAAGTGTTGATGTGGAACTGGTGCAAACAGGCACCGCTCGCTTTCCGTTAGCTGCAAAAAGAATTATTCGTTCGCTCTTTGTTAGGGACATTTTCTCTCTCTCTCTATATATATATATAATGTGTTTTTTTATATATTATGTGTTTAGTTTAGTTATATTAACGTCCCGTTTTGCGGGATTTAATAATAATAATTTTTTTAATATTAATAATTTTTAATAATAATTTTGCGGGATTTTTTTAATGTTATTTTTTTATAATTTAGAAGCAACACTAGGGCTATTTTGCGACATACCACTTAATTCTGAACCGTGGCCAGATGACAAAGACGACACCTGAGTTGGCGATCCCTCTCCAAGCATTCACACCACACCAGCATGAGGGCGTTTGGCCGCGACGGATTTAATGAAACCCAGACCCGCTTACACGTCGATTCTTCGGTGGAATCGGGTCTCGAACCTTTAATCCTCCGGTTTCGAAGTTGAGACCCAACCACCAGGCTACCGCGGACCCTTTATATATTTTGTAATCATCGTTCATGTGTGTTATTATATATGTATGTGTGAAAATAAGCAAGAAAAAATAAAGGCATTGAAGTACAGAATTTTATACATTTGCTTTTCTCTTTCTGCTGTAGTGTAAAATTATATTCAAACAGTTGGACTGACAGACTTCCTCATCATTCCTTTGGCAGAAAGACTGCATAGAAAGAATTCCATCCGCCTAGCTTAAAAGTTGTTGCTTTTTTAAATCATCTTTGTCACAGACAGGCAAATGTAGAATTCAGGAAGGTCTGAAACGTGGTGCTTCGTCAAAATCTTAAGTCCGATTTTTTTCTATGTATACTACACTCTTTCCATATTCAGTACACAAGAAAGTAAAATAATAATATTAATAAGTCATTGTGGCTATGTGCTTATGTTTCAAATATCCTCCTAAACTACGGTTCTAAATTTGACCAAATTTTGGAAGTGTATTATATATAGTATTATAAAGAATTCTATCAAATTTTGCAAGTGCAAAAGTTGATGAAATATTTAATCAATGAAAAAAAAAATTGCCTTTTATAACCTACTGAATTTATGACTATTTCCGTTAAATTTTTCTTTTATTTTAATATGCCTTCCGATAAAGCTTTTAATGATTTTAATTCACAGTTTTATCATTCTAAGAACAACTAAGTATAGTATACAACTAAAGCTCAATATATTTCAATTTTTTCTGAATAAAATTTATAGCACTAATATAACAAGCATTATTGACTTATTGAAACACTGTTTTAAGCATTTTTTGTTTATATTGTTAAAAAAACCCTTAAAACTTTCTTTTATTTTCTAATTTTTTAAGCTAGGAAAACATTTTATGATTGATTTTGATGATGCTATCGAACAAAATTTTTGAATGTGCCACCATTCGTGCTTTAAACTGTTGACAACCCAATTAAAAATCCATTTGACAGTTGATAGTTTAGGCCTAATAAAAATGGAGAGTTAACGACAGAATAATGTTTGCAACCTTTTCGAATTGGCTCTTAAAGATTTCCGTTTTGATGTACACAAATATTAAATTGCTTTTAGAAAATATCCGTTTGTAGAAGGCGCTTACTATTCCGATTAATAAAATGAAGAAAATAAGTAGTGACAGCGATTTATCAGACATATTCGTGATTATTCGAAGAATTGTTCTGCAAAAAGTTGTTAGATTATTCTATTCTAACTGCTCTTTCGTATCGAGATAAAAATTTTGCAATTAAAAGGTGTCCCAAAAATTGACTCAAGAATTAAATTTGCCACCGTTCGTGCAATAAAGTTTCAGTAAACCTATTTATTAAAGCATTTTATAGCTAATAGTTAAGGGTTAGTAAAAATGGAGCATTTCACAACTGAATAACGTATAAATGCAAGATTTTTATTAAATAAATAAACGTTTTTTTCTGTAAATTGTTATACTTTTGTTGAATCATTAAGTACACAGGATAGGGTTAAGCATGGTATAACACATAGAGCAAATGGTCTCTACGGCTTTGCTGGTACATACGCACTCTTTTGTCGAAAGTTTCCAAGACCATTTTGCATAAATGTGGCTGAATTCCGTTGATGTAATGTTGAATTTCTTTCTTTAATGCATGCTTGATTGTAGAATTGTTGGCATAGATCTTTGATTTTGAATAACAGTATAAAAAGAAATACAATAGTATTAAATGGCACAATCTAAAGAACCAATTCTCAAACTTTGACTTTCAGGCTTTAATTATCTTTGAAACAATGAGCATGTTTAATAAATGAACATAAAAAAACATTGTTTTATGGTTCAAGTCTCCGTTTTTGCTAACCCTAAATTATCAGCAGTCAAATGGTATTTTTAACTAGGGATGCCAACACTTAATGCACGAACGGTGGTAAATTCAAATATTGTGTTAATTTTGAGACACTTTTTATTGTTAAAAAATTACCAAAAATCTCGAAAATTTTGCACGAGTACTAAATCGGTGTTGTAAAAATCCATTTTTTGGAATAATATTGTCGGCAGTTAAAAATCGTGTGTGTGTGATTTTTACCGCACAAACGATTTAATAAATAATTATGAACTGCCAAAGTCGACACAGATATGATTTGGTGGATGAGATTATATACTCAACAGGAATTTTCTTGAAATTTTACTTAGAATTTCCATTATTAATAAATCCAAGAGATGATGACATTTTGCTGCAATACGATTTTCACGATATTATAATTGCATGAAATTGACTGTTATTCCATCAAAGAATTTTAAAAATTGCCTTTTCAATTATATCAATTCAGTTATATCTTTTCAATTATTTAGTTAATTGCTAATTGTTAATTTAGTTAATTTTGTTAATCAGTTAATTTGTTAATACAATATTTTGAATTGGGACAATTTTATTAAATTTTCGTGTAATTTTCAACGATGGATTTTATTACTGAAATAAAATTCAAACTATTTTAATTGTTTCATCAAACATTTATTCCCGTGGTTACTTTTTTTAAAATGAAAATTAAGAAAGAACCATTTCGTAAATTATACTCGTAGCCTTCATAGAGTTAAGAAAGAGAAATTACGGTACTTCTAAATATATTATAAAATTAGATTAAAGCTTAGAGTATTTCACTTCCAATGCCGTTATGATGATATGGAACTTGAAAGCTCATGTATGTAACAAATGTAAGGCTATTAAAATAACATGGTTTTAATGTTTATTATCATTTGACGATCAAAAATATTTTATTGAAGAAACCATGAATATGATCTTGAGCATAAAAGGTTTAGTTCCAATCATCATTCTAAGCGACCCAGGTGGTCACGAGAGGCGATTAATTCAATAAATACATTTGAATCTATTGTTTTTTAAATTTATTGATAACATGATATCAATAAAACAATTAAAATTACTAAATATCTTTTACCATTAAAAAAACAAACCCGCATCAGATCTTGAAGAACATCGAACGCAAATTCACTTTATCTTTTTGGCATGTCAATAACCATCTAATAATTAGAAGAAATCATTCTCTCCTTAATACTTAAGAATGATCAATCTTCCCCTCCCCTCACTTTTGTCAAACTCGGTGAGAAAAGAAAAACAAAAACAAAACAGAACCATTGACCGAGAAAAAAGAAACATTCGCTTCCAACACTTCCATCATTTGTTATTTGGGCGTGGCTTGCCAGATATGTACAAAGGTAAATGAATGAATGAAGACAAAAAAAAGTGAAAGACGTGGAACAAAATTCGAAATCGATCTAGTTGGCCATATTGCGATCGAAACAAACGATTGGAAGGCAACTGAGTCGGTGACGTCACGGAGTTGATGTTTCTATGGATACCAGTAAGCTATGAATGAGGAAAGGTAAAAAGATGGTAATAATAATACCTAAGCGATCGCCTGCGATTTAGGAAACTGATGGAATCGGTAAACTGTGCCAAAATGCAAATTGGGAGTATAAAGTTGGCACAATACCACGAAGAAGTAATTTAAACATAGCATTAAATTTATATCGAGAAAACTGTTAAGAATGGTTTAATATTTGAACATTTGAGTCACTCTTTTGGCGACATGTTTAATTATTATTTTTACCGGAATTTGTTTGATTTCATTCTTTTTGAAGTTTAATTAAAAATTAATTTGGAATTTTGCTTGTAAAAATGTGAAATTTACAAATATTCCCTATTCCTAGTATAATTTTTTTAAATAATTTTTGGCACATTTTTTTTTATTATTTACATGGGAAAAAAATTTACGGCAAAAATTCCTATAAAATATTTTACGAGTTTTTAATTACGAATATTTTTAGAGAAGGTATTAGAAGTATGACATTCTTATTTCTTTAAAAGATTTAAGAAAAATCTTTTTTATATAAATTTCGCATGCATTTAATACAAACGAACAACATATTTTCTCCCTCCTTTAGATAAAATATTCATAAAGTTTTTTAATCCACAAAAAATTTGATCTATCTGAATCCGAAAATATTTTCTAGGGAAACTAGTATATGTATATGTTTGTCTGTGCGCATATAAACACGGTAACTCACTAATGCAACAATATAAGGCAGAAAATCAGGACGAGATGAAGATCTAGTTTATGCTCAAATTATTCACACATTATGGATAATGCTAACGCTCAGACTTGCTAGATTCTAAAAAATCAAAGATTGAAACAACAGGCACTATTTCTTAGTTTCTTCGATGATATTCGTGTAATTTGACTGATACGTACAAATACAAACATTTGTAATGTAATACCTCGCTGTTTATCAGGGAATATATTTGATAATTCTTTGTTATACTTGACTACCTTAGACAATATATTTTTTATTTCGTGTACATTGTATAGTAATCGCAGTTCGTACTTGCATACATAGATATAGTAATCATCTAAAGACTAGAACTTGAGAATTTAACGAATCTTTCCATTTTAGACCTCTCTGAGTTAAAAAAAAACACATATTTTTGGAAAATGTCAATTCGTTTGTGATAAAGATAATCAAAATCGCTTTGAGCTGAAAAGATGAAATTTGGCATATGATCTTTACACCAAATTTGCTGATTCCTATCAAATTTTTACTAAAATCCTTTCAAAGCAAGTCTATCTGCCCGGCTGTTCGAATATCAGTCAACACGATAATTACAAAATTAAAAGAGGTTAGACAGATTTAACATCTATAATGTAGAAGTCCAAAAAAAAATCCCAGATTGACTATCTGTCTGTCTTTATCTTCAGGAACACTTAAAAGCGATAATTCATAAACACAGACGCTTAAATATATCACATCTGATATAGAAATTTATGACAATTGGTGCAGCTTTCGGATACTATTAATCGCATGCCAAATATCAAATAACTCGCCAAGGATGATGCGATGGATTCAGTAAAAACGCTAAATTCACGCCAAAAGTTAATATTCATAATAATTGTACGCCACTGCCATTCAATATGCTTTCAGACATGACAAAATTATTAGAAATAGTGCGAGAAAGTTTGAGGGGGATCATACCCATTAGTTTTATTACCATTGTTTATTTGTACTTATTCCTTTAAAAAAAACCGTCTTTTAATGTTTTCCAGCGAGATAATTGGGGTAAACTGATGACACATCATCTTGCCTCGAATGCTTCTTAATTGCTTTCTACTTGGCGTTAATATCCATTTCTTATTTTTGTGCGTTTTGCTTGATAAAAGTGTTACACAAACTATTCCTATTTTCCGATCGGATTAAAATAATAAGCGTAAATTGACGACGTCGTTATCTGTCTGCTCCATATTATTTTCTACTTGGCATTTATTACTCATTTGGAGCAATTTTTTTTCAAATATATATATTGTTACGAAATTTTTTTCTTTCTGGGTGTATTTGGAGGTAATCCAAAAGCCAGATTCTCACAAAAATAAAGCTCTTTATTTTTAGTGAACTCTATAACTCTGAAGTAACTCAAAGCAACAGCAGTTGCATCAGTCTGGAAGAAATATCCAATTAATCATAATAACACCGCGCACATTCAGTCGCTAGCTGAACAGCTCGCCTGCTGTCCAAAACTCCAACTCCACTACTCCCCTGCACCACACCACTCTTGATTGCGACTGCGATGACAGGTTTCTCGGGGATCCCGTCCTCGGAAAAGGACCATCCCCTTATTGACTGTGACTGTAGTAACTATGGCGTTTAATAATTTAACATGGACTAGAGTGAGTAACTGGAGTGATATTTTAACATGGACTGGAGTGAGTAAC
>JAPMOQ010055381.1:280614-314543 GCA_026543055.1 Argiope trifasciata | reverse complement strand
ATATATATATATATATATATATATATATATATATATATATATATATAATGTTTTATGTAAGGGGTGTTCCAAAAATGGAACAGTAGGCACAAATAGGTTAATTCTGGAATAGAGAGGATTTCATGTGGGTAAATAAAGTCTTTAACTAGAGCTAAGTCTATCGTACTTGCGGAATAAAAACCATATCTAGTGCGAGAGGTGGGTTCCTGGATATCAGTGCCAACTCTGGTGTTTAGTGTGTTACTTCTGGTAGTGTTATACTGGCAGCCCCAGCTTATATGGTAGGCAAAAATCACCTGCTATAATCTGATTCGGGCTAATTTGGATTAGGGTTTCTAAATCAAAAATAATAAAGGATGCGTCAGAACAGGGAGAAATGTAAATGGAGGTAAGAATTATCGGGTCTTTATTTTTAAAATTAATAACTTCAACATACTGTAGGGTTCGAGGGATTAATTTGTAGAGAGGGGTGTTACTTTTAATTAGAATTGCAGTGCCGCCTGTCGCATTTTGATTAAGATTAATATTGTCGCGGTAGCTATAATAAGCAGCATAATTTTCCAGGAATATTTTCTCTTGTGGTCTCAGATGCGTTTCTTGAATGAATATAATGTCGGAGTTATACTAATTTACAAACAGTTTGGGTTCATTAATTTTATTCTTAATCTTATTTGAGTTCCAGTATTTGATGCAGAGATTATTTAGGTTGAATTAGCCGACACATTTGGTATCATTATTAGTTATATTTTATCAGCTACAGAAGTAACATTTCTTTAGTGCATTGAGTGCTTTAATTGAGTGCATTTAGTGCTTGAGTGCTTAGATTGGCAAATCGCCTAATTAGTTTTTCAAGTTCTTGAGTTGATTCAAACATTTCTTTTAATAAGCAATGATCAAGTGATTCAGTTGTTTCGCAATTGAGATTGTGTATGTTTACGTTTTGAGCAACACTGTCACGTGGCTCCCTCTATTGGGGAGTATTGCCATTGAAAAGCTCCGCGAAAGTTTTATTTGTATTTATTAATGCCTGCTCAGCATGAAATAGTTTCCTGTTAGTATAGTCATATTTATCTCTTAAACTTAAAGTGGATGTTAATTTCGGGAATACTTCACACCCTCGATAAGAGGTTACATGGCCAACTTTGTTGCAATTGATGCATAAGAATTCAGGAATCTTTTCCTTAATTTGGAACTGATTTGTGAGGTGCTCTTGTTTACATTTTAAGCCTCTGGGCTTCATTTCGCAACACTCGGCTCGATGGTGAAAGAGGTTACACTCGTAACACTGATGTATTGTCTTTCTGCCTCTAAAGAGCTCGACCGTTACTTTAGCATAGTTGATATGTTCGATGTTAAAAAAATTTTCAGCTTCACTGATCTTCTTTAATTTAATCAAGAAAAAGGGAAGTGATCTCCTACCTCTGAACTGAATAGCTAGTGACTTTCAACTGACTAAATCAGCTGTGTGATAATCGGCAGGTTACATTGTTGATGTAGAACGTTTTTTAAATCTTCGGTGTTATGTTCATGTGGGAGTCCTTTAATGGCGACTTTCAATGATCGTTCGTTGCAGGGTTTAATTATATAGAAGTCATAACCCGGTGATTTACAAAAGTTTGATATATTTCTATGGTTTTCTGCATTCTTTGGAAATATTTTAACATAGCCTGTATGACTAATTTGTTCTCTGTAGGTCTACAAACCCCACGCATTTGGGCTCGTATATCGACATACTCAGGGGAATAAATACCTCAGCATTATTGGTGGAAGTTTCGTAATGGGTATTGTTATTTCCTTATCTTGATGATTATTTTTAGCTTGTGGCGAAAATTTGTCCGAGATTTCAATTATGATATATTCATTTTTAATTGGTTCTTGGGTAGGGAGGTTTAGCAGATTTTTTCTTAGGGGATAAGGTGAAGTTAGAATGGTTACAAGTTCTATTAATAGCCACAACACACATTAACACATACATATACAGTAAACTCTCGCTACAACGATACCCGATACAACAATAACTCCCTCTACTACAATAATGTTTTGTGGTCCCGGTGATTTTGCATATAAACTAATGTTAATCTCCCCTTAATATTACGAAATTCTCTAGAACAATAAACCTCTGTAAAACGATTTTTTCAATCTAAATTTCAGTATTATTTTCTCCCTTTATAATAATATTTTGATTTTCAAATGCTTTTTTTTTTCGTTTTCTTTTGTTATTTTTTCCGTCAATTAAAACTCATTGTTGATATTCAACTTATCCCTGAATAAATAACTATTGTTCAGATTTCAAAACAGATGAAGACCACCCTTTTGGGAATTGGAGTGGGTGAGGGGGGGTGAAGTGTAAATGTATGCCTAGTCTTATTTCCCAGTAAGCTTTGGAATTCTGATAAGGTTTAAGGACATCTAGACCTGTCTGGTCACCATGATATTACAGAAAACGGTCGGTGGACTCCATACTTGTAAACTTTGAAAATAAAGTAGAAGACCCTTTCAAAGCTGTAAATGTCAAGGAAGCGTGTGACAATTTTTCTGGAAGTTGGTGGGAAGTAACAGAAAAAAACCATTCGGAATTGCTGGAAAAAGGCCGGTCTTTGTGTTATGGAAGATAAGAAATCTGATAATGATGAAAATTCCATTGACAATGATCTCTCAGATGATCAAGAATGTGTTTTGCACATCAAAAATTCAGTATCCCAACTTGAGGAAACAAGCGGTAAAGTTTGGAATTAGTATAGAAGACTATTTAACAGCAGATGATGATCTTATGGTTTTCGCAGTAGTTACTGATGAAGATATTCTCTCTGAAATTACTGATGAGATAGGAAACAATGTGAAGATGATGATGATAATACAGGTCTATCGCAGTCCTTATTGTTATCCCAGAAAGCTCTTCAATCTGTGAATTATCTACGGACATTTTTTTCAAGCCTTCCGTCGACAAATGAAGAACATTTTCGTGCACTAGACTCAATGCATACAGTATTGGTAAACTTAACAGTTAAAAAATAAATAAACAAACAAAAATATTGGATTATTTTCAATAAAAAGTGTTTTCAGGTATGTAAATATTTCTGTGCTTATTTTTTGAATTTATCTTATTTATTTATTTTTTTAGTATTTAAACCACTATTATTAGTATTTTACAAATTAATTTCTTCTAAATATAGATTTAAAAGTAGTATGTTATGAACCTTAAACTAATAATAATAATAAAAAAAACTCTTATTAAATGCTCAAAATATGTGGGCCCTCGATATAACAATATGCCTCTCTACAACAATATATTTATTTGGTCCCTAAAATATTGTTGTAACGTTTCACTGTACATACATTAACACATTAATAACACAGTCACAACAATTTGAGATTGAAAGTATCGCATCAGTGACTGCTTCAATCTTTTGCTGGATCTCCTGATGATTCCGCATGGTAGAAGTGTAGTCAGGATGGAGAGTGACAAATCCAGCTTAACTGTAATATGTTAAGGCGTCAATTATCCCTTCGTCTTATTTATTATAGAATTTTAATCGTTGCTCTAAAAATAGCCGTTATTTGTAGTAGCATTGGACGTTATTATCTTTGCTTTTTCCTCAAGGCGAATGCGATTAGCGCTTTCCTCCTCTGAATCGTCACCTCTCATGACGATGGCTAGCGGGTGTAATGTATTGATCTCGATAGATCAAAGGATACTCAGAATTTTTAGACACTTCTTTATTTTATATCCCTATATATATATACAAAGAACAACTCGTTCCGATCTTGATTAAATAGTTGCTATTTACACCACAACAGTCGAAGTTGAAGGGTTTTACTTGAAGATCAGTTCTTCATCAAATTGTAAACACAACATCACTGGGAATTCACGGATTTGTCAGTCTGCGATCATCTCAGGCGGCGCTCCAAATCTCCTGGACTCGTGGGCGTACTCCAGCAGTTTTCCAGAAACTCTTTCTTTTTCAAAACACTCTGCGTATTTTATCTCAACAACAGTCTCCGCCTCCACTTCCTCAGTGGCTACTGGTCCTCTCTTCCGGTCAATCATGTCCAGCAAAGGGCCCTTTCAGTGGCGCCAGTCTGTCGTCGGAAGGTAATTAAAGCGCCTTGGTACTTTTTACGCCAAATAATTTTGTTGTCACGCCAACAACTATAATTTTTAAAGCCAATATCTACAAGCGCATGCGCAAATAGGATAATTTTGAGACAATGGATAACGTTTGTCTCGACGGGACAAACGTTGTCCATTGTCCCAACGTTGTGGTCTGAAGTGTTCACACAAGGACAATGTTTGCGGACAACAATAAGTCTCGTCTCAACCCACCTTAACCACGGCCATCGAAAACAAGGCCTCACAGCTTGTTTGTGACGTCACATGAGTGAGACGGTTGGCTAAATGAGTGGAATCTCGGTTTCTTCTTCCTAGATGTTTTAAATTCATTTAAGCAATAACTATTTCTAATGTTAAGACATTTGTCTTGCATAAAATTCGAGTTATTTCTCCCCAGTGTGAATGAAAGATGCATTCAAATTTTCTAGGATTTAAATCACATCGTAAATTTGTTAGATAAATACGTCGGGGTATTATAGTTAATTTTCTTCCTTTTTTTAATGGAAAATTGATTTTATTAAAAATCATTTTATCTTTTTCTTGAAAATATTTCAAAGTTAAGAAAAGTTCAAAGTTAAATTAATCATTAAAACCTTTTAAAGCTTTTTTTTTTTTGCAGTGGCAGGTAATGAATGTATTTTATATAAATTAACATAATTGTTTACTTCTCAAATTACTTATGAGCTTTCAAATGTGATATTAATGTATTTAATACAAAATTTAACTTTTACACCAAATAATTCTATTGATAAAAATGAATTGCTTTTTTTTCACATTAAAAATTGTATTTGTTTAATATATTAACAAATCATACACTTTAATAAACTAGTTTTTATTATATCAGATTCTACATTTCATTGCATTTATAATTAATTTCAATTCAATCTGCAAAAATAGTAAAAGAATGCATAAATGAACAAAAATCACACTTTGAGAATCATAAAATTTTATTTTCAGAGACAATAATAAAATACATTTTGTTTTCAAACTTTATTATACATTTTACACAGATAAATGAAACTAATTATAATATTAAATAATGTTGAAATACAAACTTACAAATAAGGTTAATTACAATATTAAAAGAAACAATTATTACAAAAATCAATTAACAAATTGAACTGATATTACTGGTTACACTTGAAAGTTTAATATTAAATATTTTAATCATCCTTTCTCTTTTTCAAACTAGCAATTTCTAATTTTCTTTCCTTTCTTTTTTCCGCTTTCTTTATAGCTAGATTTTTTTTTTTCTGAACTAAAGCTATAGCTAAATTATCCTTTTTTTTTTTCTTGATATAATTATTCAAAAACATATTTGTGAAGCACCAAACAACTTTCCAGATTATAGAATTAAACTGATGATCATCACATGCTCCACTATCGCAGAATTCAATTTCTTCTAAAATTGAATATGTAATACAAGCAACTTTAATTCCTTGGTCACGAAGTTTTAGGAATTCAGACTCATATTCATTGCATATTTTTTTTAAAATACTGCATAATTATATAGAGCACTGCATTTAAAATATTTTTTTGTGGAAAAGAAAGTTTCAGTCTAACTAAATTTTTTAAATATTCATATTCTGGGGACAATTCTATTTCTTTATCTAATTAATGTAAATATCTACAGGCAGTGCACTTAGATTTTTTTAAATAGAAGAAATGCAATATCCTACAAGATACATTAAAACAGGAAGACTTTCTTGCAAATTCGAAATGTCTATTGGTTCTACTTTAAGGTCGATGAAAGCAGTTGAAGAGTTTGCATCATAATACAGAAAGCTATCATCAGTTTCAAAATTTGTAATTTTAAAAGTACAGAAAGATTTGCTGGGAGCAGACAGTTTTAGCAAAGACTGAATTCTTAATTTTTTTTCACATTCAAAGAGTTGTTGAGTTGAAATGTTGCATTGGCAATCTGCTAAACCGGATATAACTGCCAAACCTACTTTCCAAATCATCTGTTTGAAGCTTGCCAGGGAGAATATATCTCACTTTAAAATTATCTTTACAATAGGAGGAAATTTTTATAATAGCTTTAGTAGTTAAAACTAAAGCAGTTTTGGTTTCTTTTGTAAATGCCCCTGTAGAAAATTTCATTTCTTCCCAATTATCTAGCCGTTTTAAAAAATTCTCCAAAAACATCTTAATGTCCTTTATATCAAAAGCAAATGGTTCCTGATAACTATTGTTTAAACGTTTACCTTTATTTGGTATTTTAACATTTAACAATTTGCCACCATGTAATAATTACTTTTAAAAACTCAGATGTATCCTTTGAATGAATTTAATTTTTCCTTTCTCCTAATTCAACAAGAGCTTCTGCAACATGTTCATTAAAAATACTCAAAACCAACTGAACATTGATGGAGCATGTGCTTTAAGGCTTAACTTAAATCCATATTTAATTAAGCTGTAAGATTCTATGTTGTACAAATCTCTTATGGTTGGAAATCGAGTTGTTTTAAAGTGAGCTATATCTTTTACTTCATGAACCATATCAAAATTAGGATAGACGAAACATTTGCCATCATTTTTTTTATTTAATCAGTAGTTTCTCATACACTTGAACAAATTGACAGGGTCCACAACAAAGAACAGGGGTCTTTCTTTATTAACTGGATGAGGATAACAATAAGATAATTCTGGTGGTTCTATAAAAAGACAAATAGCTTTTCTATTAATTGAATTATTGTCTGCAATAATACCGACAACAGTAAAACCAATGGTTTCCAATCCAATAATGACTTTTTAAATAAATTCATGTAAAATTTTGACTGACATAGAATGCACTGGAAGTACATGGGGGGATGCAATATTTTTGATTATATATTATACAATATTATACTGGGATGCAATACTTTTGACCATAAAAACTTGGGCACTAGGAGCGAAAGCTTCAGAATCATATGACATGCCAGTTACACAACCACCCTTATATTCAAAATATTCTTTGATGTGAACATCTAGTAATAAAGTGACAATTTTATCATTCTCCTTCAAATATTTAAATTTCTGTTTTATGTACAACAAAAAATATGAGTCTAGTTGTTCTAATTGTGGGCTTATACTATACTTTAAACACAAATGATTCATAGTATTTGGCTGATGCAGAACCATATACCCACTTTCTCTTAAGAATTCATATGCAGATGGTGCTACAGCAAAGATGAAAATGTCATTATATCAGATGAATACCTCTGTGTATATTTATTATTTCCAAGAAAAGAGACTTGCTCCATCAAAAAATTAATTGCTTGCGAGCTAACTTCAGAATTTTCTGAAAGAGCTTTTAATAAGTCAGATATTAACTGGGCTGTATCTTTTACTTCAACTTTGCCTTTTAATTCATACATAAAATTTTCTAAATGATCTAGAATTTCTATAATTTTAAGATATTCTAGGTTGAATATATCTTATTTTTTCTTAACTCGATGTGGAAAAAGGGAAGTGGCCTTCTTGACCTAATTTGAGTAAGTTGAGTGACTTTCATTACAGGAAAGTTATAATCTATTAGTAAATTTTTAATTTAATCTGTTGGGAGGCCAATAGGCAGGCCTTTGATCACAGCTTTAAGAGGCCTTTCATCTCTAGGTTTTATGATACAGAAATCAAATCCCTGGGTTTTGCTGAAATTTATTATGGCTCTGTGTTGTTCAGCATTATTAGGGTATATTTTGACATAGCCGTTAGCGAGTTTGTTTTCAGTGGGTCCGCAGACCTTTCTAATTTGGGAGGCATTTATAGGAGGCATTTCTTTTTTTGTTATAATGTGGGCTGAGTTATCCTCGCTGTTTGTATTTAGGTTGGAGAGGGGGGGAAATTTGTTCGCTGTCTGTATTTTATTTTTAGGTGATGAGGGAGTTTCCTGGGAAGGTTTAGCTGATTTTCTTCTAGGTGACATTTTAAAATGATCAGGCTTGCATTTATTAGCTCTATCATAGTCGCAGCATAAGGGAATAAGTTCCAACTCATTAGTGATGATGCCGATCTTGTCTAGGAGCTCTTTTTGTTGGACAAAAGTAGTGGTAAACTCAGGGCTTGCTTTGTTCAAGGCATTGTCGAGGTAGTAGGTGAGCGCTCTGGCTAGCCCCTCCTCCTGTATGCCGAAGAATCGTAGTTGTTGCTCAAGCATGAGCCTCTTTTCGCAATAACATGGTTGACTGAATTCAGAGTCCATTGACGTTTCGTCAGTTTTCAGGCACTTAGCGCTCTTATCCTCTGAATCGCAACCGTTCAAGACGGTGGCTAGCAAGAGAATGAAAAAAAAAATGCTATAATTTACACAGGGAGCTCGTGTTTAAATATGATCCGAGTGCTGGGTGTGAGGGAGAGGTGGCGTGTGTTAGGACTTGTTTTTATTGGTTAAGATCAAAGAAAGGGTGTGGGGTTATGCTGCCTAAAACAGCTTGGGTTTTTTAGAGGGTTCTATAGATGAATGCTCACTTATAGCTGTTTTAAGGCTAATTAAAATAAACTGAGATTAATTAAGTAGGCTAGGGGATGGGATTTTAAAGGAGTATCTTATAGTCTCCTAGTTTTGGCTTCAGGAGTGTATTTTGGGATATTAGCTATTGCAGCATTGTCGATTGAATATAGTTATCAAAGAATTTTGTGGCCAGTTTCGTTATGGATTTCTTAAGTATGTGTGTGTGTGTGGGGGGGGGTAGTCTAAAAATTTATACATATTAGTATTTGGCATACAGTACAACATATAGCAGAATTGAAGTATTAGATTATTCTGTGGTATTTTGACTAATCTTAGATTAGACTTGGCAGCATAACCCCAGACTGGGCAAGCATAGGCTAATAACTGGACGCAAATAGGCGGTGTAAATAAGTATTTTATTTTACCTACTCATTTTAGAGTTTCGAGATACTAAGGAGAAAAATTTACGACTTCAGGTCTTGAAACTTTTTGATGGTATAATTAAAATAGGGTTTCCAAGTTAGTTTACGGTCCAAAATGACATCTTGAGTGCTTGCCTTTTTATAATCTCTCTCCATAGGAAGTGATGTCTCTGAAAGGAAATGACGTAATCTTTGAAAGTTTTCCAAGCTTCTGGGAAAAACTAGTCCCAGTTGATAAAATGTAGACTATCTGGATTTTTCTAGAAAAATCCTTTATTTGCCAAGGTCACCAACTTTTGTTCCATTGCCGCTAAATTTCTCGCCAAAGTCGCCAACTTTTATCGCCAAGCTCTGAGATCTTTAATGCGACACCTGACATCATCTAATACAGATATATGCTGTATTGAACTGTGCGAAAAATTGTAAGGCAGATTTTGCATTTTTATCGATACAAAATCAAGTCTGTGCACCTATTGCAGGACGGGGAGTTACACGTCCGTAAAACTTTTGAACTTCGGTTTCTTGCTCGAATGGCGGATAACAATACTTGGCCATGGAACATTCTGTGGAATGATGAGGCCTACTTTTGCCTCAATGGGCAAATTAAAACCCAAAATGTCAAATTTGGGCAGAGAAAAATCCTCACATTATCCAGGAACAACCCTTGTACCTGAAAAAGCGACAATGCGGTGTGGTTTTATAGCTACCTTTATCAATGAACCGTATTTCTTTGAAGAGATAACTTCAAAGGGAATCCACAACTGCTCCATCACAGGACAATGGTACAATGATATGCCGATAGATTTTGTAATCCCAGCTCTTCTACAGCATGGATGCCTTCCAGACATCATTTTCAAGCAGGATGGTGCACCACCTCTTATTGATCGGGAGGTAAAACGTTTGTTAATACAGTATTTCAAAAAAGTACGAGTTATCAGCCTGCATTTCACAATAGCTTTGCCTTCGCGGGTGTCGGACATCACCCCTTGCGACTTTTGGATATGGAGTTATTTGAAGAACAATATCTAGAATCATCTCTACCAAATCTGAAAGACCACATTCGGCGCCATATTCTTAATATTCTGATAATCTATAAAAAATATGATTATCTTATTAGAATATTGTTGAAAATTAAGAAATACATATTGAACAATTTTAATTTTACTTTAATTAACAATTATAAATCATTTTAAAAGGTTTCATGTGTAATACAACGCCAGCTAACGGTGAATTTTCATACTAATTTTCATTATTTAATAAATATAAAGCGCATTATTTTAATAATCTCTAGTTCAAAATTTTTTTCTCATTTGGATCAATATAACACATTTTAGAACCTTCTGAAGTGGGTAACTTATTTCTTGCCAACAATGAAGATTTTATTACTTCCTATTTTCTTAAAAATCCATTTATTAATTATTAGCCGCCTTTGGCGACCAGCCGGTTCGACAATCTTAATGCTCTTTAAAACTGTTAGTTCAATACTTTGGGTAACGTCATTGCCAATTAAAAACTTCATGCGACTTTTCATTTTGTCATACTTTATATGACTTTTTAATTAAATATCCTCTAAGTCTACCTATCCAAAAATTGCATTAAATTTTTCTTTGTTCAGTGGCATCTGACCATCAAACCACTATTTGCAGTTCAAGGATTCATAAATAGCGAATTTATTTTCCGATATCAGAGATTCATAAAATTCATAAAGACCCATAAATATTTTTGACACTGGTGACAAACGTTACTACATATTGTATATGCTTCAAAATTACAAATTTCCGTATGTATTAATTTTATCAATATATATTTGAGTTTTGTAATCATTTTGGCCTTGAACAAAAAATAAATAAATGCTGATCTTCAGAAAGGTATCATGATAATTATGCCTTTTCCAGGATTCATAGGTTTTTATGTAAGGAAAAATTATTGTACAGTCAAATATGTTTAAAAAATGATTATTTAAAACATTTTTTACCAAGGTTGGATTAGAAAAAAAAAATGTAATTATTCCAAATTCACTCAAATGTATTCAAAATTGGATAAGTCAGTTTAAAAAATTTTCGAGATTGTTGATATACATGCTATTAAAAAATTTTATTAACACAAAATCAATTTTTAAATATGAAGTAAAATCTCAAAATTGGTGTTATATTGGTGTTTTTTTTTAACTAAGAATATTTGAGACAAATTTAATTTTAGAAGTTATCTCTTTATGCATAAAATAACTGAAATTGATTAGAGATATATGACTATGAAGTTCAAAAAAAGAGATAAGAGAAGTTATTACATTTATACATGGAATCTAGTGACCAACATGGGTAACATATCAGAATTTCAGCTTAGAAAGTTTTCATTATATTTAAAGTTAACAAGATTGGTTATATATATATATATATATATGTATACTTAAAAAAAATATTGGTTTCAAAAGAGTTTGTTTTTGGATTTTTTTAACAAATATTCTTTTATTATGTTTGATATAATATTTTTTAAAAAAACTTAACATACAGTACAAATATATTTACAGTCAAAAAATTATAAAGTTTTTCATTAGAGGACTTTACAAATATATATATATATATATATATATATATATATATATATATATATATATATATATATATATATATATATATATATATACAATGTAGTTTGTAGCAATTACTAAGGATCCAGTTCAATGTCATTATTACAATCGAATGATCAAAGTATCCTCAAATGCTTTACAAGTAATACAATTCTATAAAAACATAGGGATATTAAAACAAGATCACACAATATTCTATTTTCCATTTATTTTAATTGGAGAGAGAAAAAAAAATCGATACTATGTACTGGATTGAAAAATAATCCTAAATATTTTAGTTTCTAAGTTTTCTTGGGGAAAAAAATTATCAAGACTAATATTTTTTTTAAGTTATCAAGTATTTGTCAGATAAACCATTCATGTGAATAATGTTCATTAAAATATTCAGTACGATATTGAAATGGTCTTAAGGAAAAGTCTTACTGAATTTCATAAGCTGATGAATTTCTCATCTGGATGATGTTCATAGTCATTGTAGTCATGCTGTATGTTATCGTGTCTTCAATTACCCATGAATAATTTCCATAATTTTTTTAGTTGCCTGTAAATTTACCACAATATTCATTTGGGGCTAGTAATCATCTTTGGAAAGACCTCCTGGCATTTTAAATGAATCAGAGACATTTTCCTGCTTGATTTCTTTAAAATGTTCATACTGAACATGTAGCCATTGAAATTCATCATTACAAATGAATTATTGATCACTAAAACTGGCAGATTATCAATGTATTTAGATACAGATAATATTTTCCTTATTATCCTGATTAGTACAACCAAATGCTTGTCATACCCATGATCCCAACAAGTGGCATGTACTGTACTATGTATGTAATCCAAATAAATTTATATTTGAAATCTGTCTTACAAAGTCATCATGGAGATTCAGTCTATATGAAGCATCATAGCAATCCTCCAGTGATGCAGTGTAACACCAGGAAGATATAATTCAATATATATATTTTTTTACTTGACAATGAATGCCAATCGGACAGCCAGTCTTTTATTGATAAATTTTAATAATATTTCTGATTAAAATAAAGATAAGATATCTGGACTAAACATTTATTATCAAACGATTACTTAAAAAATTGGATTATGGCAATCTAACAACAGCTCATGGATATGGATGGATTACCAAGACACAATGATTTTTATAAAGAAATTTATAAAATGTACTAGTGAGTGAAGAAACAAGTCACACATTGACATAAAAAAAGAACAATATTGCCAAAAGCAATCAAAAGTGATGAAATATCGCTCAAATGAAAAATGTTTCTGCAACAGGGCAGTGATTGTTATAGAAGAATGATGCATAATTTGCCTCCTATTGGTTCTGTTGCAAACATTCTTGAAGATTCTAGTATTATCCACAGAGCTGTTCATAAAACTATCCTTTTATGGAATCAAAACTATAGATTTGCAACCATATGATCTCAAAATTTCTTGCAATTCATCTACTTCTAAGGACAGGTCAGATTATACAGACTATATAATTTTTGAGGAATTCCACAATTATCATTTTACTAAGAATTGCATAATTTATCAGTCATTCATTAATAGGTTCATTAATAATTTCTATTAGGAACTATATAAAAAAATTAAATGTTCATAATGATTGTAAGTACATAGTTTAAGTATTAAAAATGACTATTTATTAAAAATATTCCAGCTTTATAAAGAATATAATAATAAAACAAGTAGATTGTCACTCATTAAGGTAGATTGGGAATAAGGTTACAGAAGCTGTACAGGATGTCTGTGAATGAAAAGCACAAACTTGGAAGGGAGGTAGAGAACATTGTGAGGATCCATAGTTATATAGGAAAGCATGAATGGAAACGTAACCCCAACAAACAAGCAAGGCACATAATAAATTATTAATTAGATTTCGCAAACAATTTTCTGTGTTAAATACAAATTTGGGTACTTCTGAATTAATTGCATGCTATTGATAAACTTTTGGCTTAATTCCAGCAATTGGTAAATTTTAAATTTATTGTATGCCATTAGTAGACAAAATAAATTATCATCAGTAATTTTTTTGGCAAATAATCATTGTCATGCAATTAATAAAAATGTACTCAAACTCAATACTTTTCATGCAGTCATTGTTTAAGAATAATAATACAGTTAGTAGAGATTCAAAAAATTACTTTGATTTATCTTTTTTGGTTAATTCTAAAGAGTTTTGACTCCAGAGGTAATAATTTGATGAGTACTGATAATTAAAAATAGATGAAATTAAATGCTTTCTAAAGCAATGTCCAGTAGATCAAGCAGAAGTTACAAATTACTGATTAATATGACAATTCTATCAGAGACAACTTAGATAGTACAGACAAAGTAGCAAGGTGCATGGCATTAATACAATATTACTGGATATGAACTTAACCATTAAAACTGGTTTTTTAATGGAATTTAAGTAATATTTGATATTATAAATAATAAAACCTATATTTAAAATGAAAGTCATTTAAACTCGTGGTGTTCTTTTTACAAATATCGGATATGTAGATATGATACATTGTTTGATAGTGATTACAAATTAATATTATAGTTTATATTTATTAAAATTACAGAATTATAAATTAAATAATTTAAAAATATCTCACAACTAAAAAACATTATAATAAATTATTATAATTGAGCTAGTCAAATTTAATATTTTATTGCAGAATAATAATAATAACAACAGCTCAACATTTCTAATCTTGACACAATAATACTAATTAAAAAATCGTGACTCTCATTTTAAATTTTCTACAATTTGTAGCATATTGAAAAGTGCATGTATTATTTCAAAATGTAATAGATTTTTAATAGTAAAATTACAGTTTAAGGGAACAAGCATCAGATAAATTATACTGTAAATCATAATCTTTGATTGAAATTTAAATCATCAAAATCATAAAAAAACTAAAATTTAATAAGAGCAATATTGAATTACTTACAAGCAAATTGAAGAGTTTTTATAGCTTTAGTATTAGAAGCAGTTCCTGAAACATTTTTCTTTTCAGCAGTAGAACAGAATAAGTAGCTATAGAAAAATTTGAAAATGAATATAAGAAAGATTTAATATTTTATATAAGTTTGATGTTTTCTAATAATTTTTATATTGAGCAAAACTGCAATTATTTTAATCAGTTATCTTTTGGGCAGGAAAAAATATGCAATTTTCTTCCTTATTAAAAATGAGTAAATATTGAAATAATACTTATTTGATACATTTAAACAGCAAACTTGTAATACAATGTATAAAAATGTAAACATTTAGAAGTTATTAAATAAATACATTATAATCAAGTTTCGTTTTTTTTTCCTTTTTTTGCAAGGATTTTTTAAACCAGTTATCCAAATAATTGATATCTTATTACAGTTGAGAACTCAATTAACTGTAACAATCTGTGAATGTAATATAATCTGTAATCTGTATATATCTGTAAATATGACTAAATTATTTATAATGAGTAATAGTAATTATTTATAATATTATAAGTAGTAAATAATGGTTTAAAAAATAAGATTTTCTGAAAAACAGATTCAATGCACAAAATACATAACAATTATATACACAAGAAATTTTTCCCATCTGAATAACTACATGAATAATTATACTTATTCATGTAGTCTGTTAAATAAAAAGCAAGAAGAAAATATCAAAAAGCAATTGTAATTACAGGTAAAAAGAAAATTTAAATCAATACAGCTTGTATACATTAATAAAGATTAGTTTCCTAAACATTCAATTTCAGAGTAAAAAGAAAAGTATAATGCTATACATATTTTGACAAAGGAAATACTCTTTTATGATAACAAGGTATAATGTAGTTTATAGTAGGAAACACGGACATAATTTGTTTATCAAAATATTATTTTAAACACTGGCATTTTTGCCTATTTTTCTACTCTGAAAATTTAATAGCAAATAAAAATTAGAAAATTGGTAGAAATAAAGACAGAAAAAACATAAACAAATAAGACGATTTGGATGTATGCGAGAGTTTTAAAAGCAACAAAATATTCTTGCTGTTTCAACAAAATGATAAAATGGGATATGAAATCTTTCTTGCTTTGAACGTTGTATTGTTATTTTTCAATAACTTTGGTTTGTTGTAAATTAACTAGTGCTCCTTTTTTTCCCCCTTAATATCAAACATTTTTTTTTCACTTTCTTTTACAAACTATTAATGGATTATGGCTTCATTTCCCTTTAATTTACAGACCATATTTAGTTAATTAAATATCCAATTTTTGTTATAAGCAGTCTTCTTCAAAAAATGCAACATAATTTTCTAAACAATAATTCAAATTATAATTTATTTTCTTTTACCAAGAAAGGATTCATCATCATTATTGATATGTTAAAGAATATACTAATCAGAATATACTTTTTGATATGCTGAAGAATATACTAATCTAGTAATATATTAAAAGAAAGAAAGAAAGAACTAACATTGTTTTTATTGATAAAAGCATTATAAATACACATCATTCATTCAAAAACTTCAATAAATGAAAGAAAAATTAACAACAATTACAGAGGATTTAAAGTTAAAAACTTTTAATATTTATGATAGTAAGATATTTACATATTTTTTTTCAGGTTTAAAAAGTCATCCATTAAATTTTTCCTCTTATGTAAAAATAAATAGAATCTAAAGGACCAAAAATTTATAATTATAAACAGTAGCTTTCAAATTATATCAAGAAACAAAAATCAACTTAATTTTAAATTAATGTAGAGTTTCTGATTATTTGATATTTGTGGTAATGAAAGGATAACTTAATATTGAATAAAAGAATAAACAAACATTTACCAGAATAAACGGGTAAATTCTCAGACTCTGGAGTATCTTTTCTAAAAAAGACAACAAAAACAATAAGCAGGTATTTACAGAATACATCCTTTACAACAAAGTTCGTAAAATTTTCTTCTTCATAATAAGCAACTACTAAAGCATGAATTCAAACAGAAATTTAAAATACATAAGAAAGCTATTAAACAGTAAGTCTTTTCTTGCATTAAATTAGTCAATGTGATTTCACAAGTTACACATATTTAGTATAGTATAAATTTGACAAAACATTAGAAAATCTCAGTTTTAGTTAACAGCACAGTTGTTAGAAATAGTTCATAATTTACACTAGTTCTTATTTAAACCCCATCCAAATCCCTTGCAAATTAAGAAAAATATTTGATACCTTTTTATCTTTTATCACAAAATAATGGGCAAAAGTTAAATATATGTCTCATGCATTAGTATTTCCTATTCTTTTATAAAATGCTTCCAAATGTTAAAGCAAAGATTTATTTTGAAAATTTTGATATTTATTTCATCTATTTCTAGGAATAGAGTTTTTTCTTCTAAAATTAAAATATTTAAATTTAGTAGATGTATAAGTTTTGAATGTTTTGTCATTTTTCTAAAAAAATTAATGATTTAACCTAAATTTATGGATAGAAATTATCGTGATATTTCCAAATATACTGAAGTGTATTTAATTCATAGGAACAAAGTACACGCTAAGAATTCTATTATAATAGTTAAATGGAACCAAATATTATTTAGATAATTACATATTCCAATAATAGATGAAAAAAAACTATTTATGAAAAAAAAATTATCTCCTAATAATATATTCCTTTTATACAATATATATATATATGCTGTTTACACTTTGTATATTTATCAGTTCTATTAAATCACCTGTAGGAACATATCAGTCAAAATCTATATTTCCTCTTTCAAAAATCTGAAAGGTTTGTTTTGAAGTTTAGACCTTTCCCGCAGAAACCAATTTCATATAATAGAAGTTGAAGTCAGATTCTGCTAATTATAAAAATAAGGCTTTACCAGTGATGCTTTAAACAATAGAAAGAAGCATAAAACCTAAACGAAGGGGTCCATTTCTGGTTTCTGTATTGCAGCTATAGAAGAGAGATGATTTACTATTGAAAATATTAAATTTATTTCTTGAATAGAAGCTATAAAGTCTTTTTTAACATTTTTGAATCAACTCTTTTGAAATTAGGGAATAACGATTTTTGTTACCAAAAATCTCATTTCAATCAATCAATCACTTAAATAAAAGGATTTCTGACCAAAATCTCTAAGAAATTGACACTTTCTAGAGATCGGCCGTTTGTATGTCAACCTAAATGAGTACAATCACAGCGCATCTTACAAATCAGGCTTGTAGCATCAATGTTAAGTTTGCTGTGATTGGACTCCTAAAGGTTGACATGAACCTGACGATTTGCCCACATATTCGAGATCCTTTTGCCAAGTATTGCTGTGGGTATAATTTATTTTGGTTATCATATAAGAATATTCTAGTTTATTTTTAAATTCCACTATAATATTTCTGCTGAGTTTTAATTATGGTATATAATATACTTTTTGAGCGAGTTTTTATACATTCAGAATAATAGATGAATATGGGTAAAAAAAAAATTCATTGTTATGTATATTTATGGCGAAAACTTATTGCATGCATTTTATTTCCTTATTTACTCATGATAGAAAATTTGTGATAGTAAATAAGTATCAAGAAATTGTAATTCATTCTATATCTTTATCTTTTTGTTAGCTAATCATGGACTCGCATGACAACTTTCTAATCAAGACTGAATTAACTTTCAGAAAGTATTGTCTTATAATATTCCACCTTCAGAAATGCATACTATTTTCACCAATCACCATGTGTTCTCATTTAATGACTAATTCTCTTCAACTGTATATAAATATTATTCACTTTCTTTTGCTCTGTTAGACTTTGCAAATTCCAAATTTGACGTTTATTTCTTGTTTTAAATATTTTACTCTATTGAATTTAATTTTATGGTTAATTTCATCAGGAAAATTAACAATTTTTGTACTTTATAAAATTAACTATACAGTTTTTTGCATAATGAGTTCAAAATAAGTAGACTGAATTAAAAGAAAGGTAAAAAGTTTGTTTGAGTGAAATAATTATAGAAGAAGCAATGAAAGACTGAACTTTTTGTGCGATTCTTTCTTATGAAGTATAAGAAAAACAATATCGAACAATCTTTTTATATGCACGTTAATTTTTTATTATGCATTTTACATTTTAAATCAACTGAATAATTTGAGCATGTATTTCCTAAATAATGTTGGAGTATTATTAAAGCAAATGTCTTTGATTGTCATGAAATGTTTTATACCCAATTCTGAATGGATATTCTCTAAATATTTTGAAATGATTGTACTCGATGATTCAAATAAATACCCAAATAATTGTATATATAATTTTCCTTGATTTGTTAAATAATTATAAATATCAATAATAAATAAAATGCAAAAAAATCATAAGGTTTGAAGAAAACTTAATTATTAATTAACTATTAATTGTCAAGGATCTATTATTAAACTATTAATTGTCAAGGATCATTGCAAATAAATTTTTCATAGTTAAATCTTGACTATATTCATCAACAGCATGCAGTTAATATCCAAATACTTAATTTATATATTAATTTATTCAATAACTTGTAAATAAATTAATGTTTGTTTATATATTTTAGACTATAGATATATTTTTTTCATCATAACATAATTTTTGGATTTATTTAAAAACAGTGCATCTTTTATTTTTTATTAATAATAAATATAAAAATTGTTTAAAGGTTGTGTATGACACATGTATTTATTTGTCTTATAGTAAGAATGTGAATTCAAATCTTGAAATTTACTATGGTTCTCAGGAAGAAATTATATTAAAATTTGCTATGGTTCTCAGGAAGAAATATTGACAATAAATATATGTCGATGACTATTTCAACATATTTATTATACATTTGATACATAAGATTAAAAGTAAGTTTACAGTTATTTTTTGTGTATAATTTTACATAGTTTCCAATGATTTTTAATAGCCAATCTAGTGCTGTAAAATTTCTATTATGATTATTAAATCATATGCGTCAGGGAAACTTGCTAGAAACTCACAGTATGCATAATTGAAAACATTAATACATCTACTTATTTTATGCAAGTTTAAAAAAAAGATTTTAAAATCATTTGAATCAATAATTCAATTTAAAATATCTGACTCAAATTTTATATGAATCTCTTCTGTTTTTAGATTAATTTTATCACAATTATGTCTTTCCTTTTAATAAATCTTTTTGCATAGCAGTGCGAGAAATAAATGGCAGTATTTATAATTGAGTTTTCCCATTTTATTTTTAGCTGCTATTTATGACAATCCTCTTGTTTCATGAAGTGAAATGCATTGTAACCAGGTCATTTTGTAATAATTTTAATTTAAAAAAATTATTTTATTTTTAAGTTGTGATTTATATTTGCATTTACTTTAATAGCATTTATGTACTTCTCATTACCTTGTAGCTTTGTTTATTCCTAATATTATTCAATCTAAAGATAAATATTTAGTTTGGTTGTCTGCAATCATTCATAATAAATTTGTTATGTAGTTTTCTTTCTAATTCAACAAAATAGAATGTATCATATTTACCTGATTCACAGTTATTTTACTAAAAGGTCATCTGTTTATAAGTTACAATACTTAATTTTTAGCCACTTATTTTTTCATTGTGGCTCCTATAATATAAGTTTGTCTGTTTTTCCAGTGATTATATCTTTGTTTTCTAAATATCTCATGCTCAAAAATTGATGTAATATTGCAGTATTGATGTTTAATAATATTCATCTTGAAAATATTGGATAAGAAAATGGAAGATTTGCTAAGGAAGAAAATCCAGCTGGCAGTGGCAAACTAGATGATCTGTTCATCTGTGATAGCAGTTATTTGCATGCATCACAGCTGTGATAGATCTTCTTGAATGGATATGCCAATAACTTATTCATTTGCATCTTAGTGTAATATTGATTTTTATATTGCATTGTGATCTGCGAATCCTGCCCCTTCCCAAATAACACCTTAAATTTTTTTTAATAGTTGCATAACTATTAATATTTTTATTTACATATTCAGTTTATTTTCATATATATATATTCAGTTATTCAATAATGTATCTATAATGGAAAATTGAAATGCCATTAGTTCATTTTTTAAAACTAATTCAAAATATGCAATGTATGGAAATATTTTGAGCTACACCTACATTTTAGAGTTTTTTTAAAAAAATTCTATTTTTGAATTGTGTCTATTCATATATCTTGCAATATCAATATATTTTGCGATATTTTCAGAACAGTAGACAGCCATGATATGACTTTTATCATCATGTTTCAAACTAGGTAAACTGTTATTAGATAAAGTAAAATGTTCACCAATGGCTATGTTTATATGATTTAAATAAAATTAAATACAACAAAAATTCTTGGGAAACCAGATGGTCCCCAAAGGTAACTAGATATCCTTCATTGTTGAGAAAAGGACTCAGTTAATTTAAAAATCTATGAAAATTAAACAATGTAGCCTGCTGTGTTCAGACCAGCATCTTTGAAAAATTAAGTATTTTCACTTTAAATTCCCATACAAAACATTTGTGTTCAGTAACTATTTCAGAAGTTCTAAGCTGACTTGTCTTCATTAGAAAGATCCATGCACACAATAGACAAATTATATGAAAAATCTTAAAATAACATTTCTTAAAATGTGATAATTATAGGGAATCATAAAGATGAAATTATAGCTAATAATTTCACTGAAATTAAGTATAACAAATATGGTTGAAGAATCTGAAAATTGCTATCTTCTTCAGCGGTAAGAAAAGGACCCAGTAATGTAAAGTGACCTTAAACAAACAAGGATATTTTATAAATCAATGATTCCATCCTATGATATTTAATCCAAAACCTTCGGAAAAAATTAATTGATTTAATAATGTATTTATTACATATAACAGATCTAAATTACAAAATCATAAATAAGGATTTACACCTTAAACTGGCATAAATGATACTTTTTTTTTTGCAATAATTATTTCAGAAATTGCAAGATGAAGTCAAGCAAAAGTAAAAAAAAGTTGACATTTATTTTCATAACAATTAAATGTTTAAAAAATAATAAAAAGCAGAAATATGCTGTTTATAAAAAATGAACTACAGAATGGTATGCATAAATTTCATGTCATAAATGCTTAGTAAAGTAAAATTATTTTGTTGAGGAAATCATTAAGACAGTTTCATAAAATATTTAACTTTTAGGAAAACTTAATCCCAGATGGTAGAAATAAAATTTCTCTAATCTTATCATTTCCTTGAAGATCTTTTTTTTAAATTTTTTTTTAATTTAGCCTTTAAAAAAATAATTGTATGATTTTCTAAAAAAAGAAAAAAGTGTTTTAAACCATTAAATCATTTGGCATACTTTTTTTTTTTTTTTCATTATTTACATTTCTCTGCAAATGGCTCATTTATATTAATTTTGATATTTTTCTAAAAAATGTTTGCATAAACTTCCCTTAAAATTCATATCTCATTGTCCCAAAATAATATTTTATGCATTTTAAAATTCACAGTTTAAAATTAAATTAAAAAATACATAAAATAAAATTAATGCACATTATGATGATTTCAAACACCATCTATTTATTCTCTTCCTCTCTGTACAAATGCTTTTATTCAATCAACAGGACAAGAATTATTTTAAAAAATTATTATCAAATATATGATGTAAAGGATTGATTTTTAACATTCATATTATTTAGCTGATCTTGAGATTTATAACTATTAACACACATGAAAAAGAAATTTAAGTGAGACAATATAAGTGTGGGCAACTCCTAGCAATATGAACATTTAAATCTACTTCATGGGGGAAGTCAACTTTTTAAGGTGTATAATAATTAAAGAAATATAAGATTTTTTTTAAATAAAGCTTCAAGCAATATAGTCATGTTTGAAAATAACTGATGTAATTGATAACATTTAAATTCCTTTGTAATACAATATTTTTATTCATTTCAGTTAAACATTTAAAAATAACATTGAACAACTTGCAATTTAATTAATAAAACCATGCTTTTAATTTACAATAGTTTTATAATATTATATGAGTTTAGGACTATCACCAATTTTTTTAAGAAATGGCAATGTTATCAAAACTAGAATATCACTTTTTGTCTAAGGAAAGGCTATTATATACATGTAATTTTATTAAAAATTGTTTCAGCGCACAAGCTTTTGACTAAAGGAAGAACTATATTGCTATTTAAAGGACCAGTGATTCAGTTTAAAACATTACCAATGTAAAATGGCGAATTTTTATTAGTAATTCACTTGAAAACATTAAATGTTTACAATTTGCCAGAACTTTATCTGGGTATATGAAAAGGACAGGCTAGTTTATTAGCATAATTTATAATACAAATCTTTTGCAAAACACATATTTATTATTTACAAAATTAATATAAGTATAGACATTTTATTCAATATAGTATTTTGTTTCTAGGCAACAATTCATCAGCCAATTCAATCAAACAAGAAATGAGTTTTATAATATTTTAAAATTAAATAGGAAGTTAGACACGAGAAGAAAGAATAGGAAACCTTTTCAAAATACTAAGAATTATTAAAGCACAAACCCTTCATTTGAAGTGTTAAAAAAATTTATCTTATACATTAATTTTCTTTATCTACTTAAAAGGAATTAAAATAAGAAACAAAAAGAAAGAGCAAAGTACTGATTTATTCTGATTTAATATCACAAGTTCTATTCTACACAAATCATAAGTACTGTTATTTTACTTTCAAACATCACTACATGCAGTAATTTTCTTTTATGCATAGTATGTTATTTGTTTTTTTAATAATTGTTCAAGTGATTATTTAGCAAGACAATTTATAAAGGTTGTGGTGAAGCTTGGGTGTTATATTTAATACAAACAACATATTTCAATAACATTCATGTTCATAATATAAGACAACCATATAAAAATGAAAAGAAGAAATCTAATATTAAATCATCAGTTCTAATGTAATATTTTTAAAAATTTTCAAGACACAGAGAAAAAAGCTGAACACTCAATATCTGAATACACTGACAACCGAATTTCATGAAAAAAGATCCTTTATTTAAAAAAAATCTATTTTAATAATAATTATATCTGCACACCAACATTATTATAAAGAAAACTTTAAAAGTAATAAATTCAATAAAAATGCAGAATATTTCTATAAATTTTAGTTAATTCTTTTAAAGTTGGTATGAAACACGACCTGCTATTTCTATATTATACAGTCCAATACATATTGCATGATAATTATGAGCATTTAGAAGTTACAGCAATTATTTCCTTTTTTTATCTGTTGAGTTTCTTTTTCTGTTTTAATAATTTTAAAATTAAAAATCTTTAAAATATAACTTATAGCAAATATAATAAAATATGTAAACATAATATGCTTCTTAACTTTAAATTAAATTATTAGCAAATTATATCTAATTTCAATACAAATAATTATATTCATATCAATTTAGATAAAATAAAAAAAGACATAAAACAATTTGTGTTCGTCAAAAGGAGGTTAAGGGAATTTTTAAAAAGTAAACTGTTTGCAATATATATTAAATAGCTCTTTAAAACAGGCAGAAATTCAATTGAAATTTTTTTTATTTACTACATAGAATTAAATATTACTTAACAATTGTAATTGTTTTCTTAAAGCCACTTTGAAGCTAGGTGTACAATGGCATTCAATGCTTATTCTCAACTTATTGCTGTTTATATTCGCTAAAACTTCTAAAATTGTCATTGACAGCATGCATTTAATTTTGAAAATGCATGTTATAAGATTGAAAGTATGACTGAAAAAACATTCTCGTGTATCATTTCACACTTATTTGGATAAACAATAATTCAGTAATATAATCTTGAATATAAATATTAAATATTATGGGATATGGAGCGACAAAGGCTATAATCCCAAATTCAGTAATATAAAATCTGCTTTTTTCTTTCCATCTCTAATGTAAATAAACACGTATCTTTTAACCAATCACAACAAAGACTGAGAAGGAGAGCCTGTGATTGGACTCATAAAGGTTGACATACAAACGGTCGATCTCTAGATTGTGGTTCGTTCAATCTCTAAAGGTGGGTTCAGACGAGGCTTATTATTGTCCGCAATAGAAGATCCCGCCTACTTCAAGGAAATCACGTGACCACAACGGGACAATGGCAAATGATTGTCCCGTCGGGACAAACGTTGTCCGCGTTGTCTCAAGTGTTCACACGGGGACAATGCCGGCACAACAGCAGAGAGACAATGTTTGCGGACAATAAAAAGCCTCGTGTGAACCCACCTTAATAAACCATGCATTTGTAATAATATGCAGCTGGACAGTTCCATATGATCGATTTATATTTCTCTTTCATCATAGAACTTTCACCTATAAGATATTTTCAAAAATTTATAATATATCTTTGTTCATCATAAATAAAATCATTAAACTGTCATAGAGAGTTTACAAATTCATTGAAATTCTTCATATCCGCATTTGTATTCCAGTGAAATAAGTATGTCTAAAAAATAACGACTAAAAGGAATGAAAAAAAAAAATGGTGTTCTATCAAAAACAACCACCACTTTTTCTGAGGTTTTTATACATCTATAAAATTGTATTTGTTAAAGATTATATAAGATAATATCTAGGAAAGTATCGTGATCTGCAAAAAGATTTTCTATCAGTATTTTATTGTATCTGACATTTAAAATTTACTTGAATCAGAAAAATAAATTAAAAAATTTAAACCCCATTTTTAAAAAAAGAATTATGTGAGGATACAGTTATTTAAAAATGAACTTATGATATTGATATATGGCTTTTACATACCAAAAGTGTAAAGTTACATCTAATTTTAAATAATATTCTCCAAATTCATGTGCATGTTTGCTGAAAATGCAATTACCCAGATTAATGAAATTTGTCTCATTATTTTATAACTATACTTGTAAATATATATTGAGTTGTCTTTTTAAACATTATTAACATATTTCTTTTTTTGAAGACAATATTGGGTAACGGATTTGGGTGCTTCCAAGGGTTAAATTTCATGTAATCATTCGAATGAAGGTTAAAACTTCGAATCTTACAAAAAGTTGTTTAATTCTTTTCAAAAATTTGATTGGTTTTATTGAATACAATAATAGTGGTCCCCCAGTAATGATTTTCATATTTTATAATAAAAGTATCGTACTACCTCTTCTACACAAAATTCTGAGCTTGCGTGAGGCCGTGAATACCAAGAGTGTTCTTTTTGATTTTGAGTCCTGCTCATGAGAATTTTGTGTTTCCTTTTAAAGAAAACCGAATATGCATCTTGGACATATTTCTATTTCGACGATTGAAACCAAAATTAGAAACCCAACTACAAGTTTTGTGGCACCAAAATCATATACCAAATTAGTTATTTATGTCATTGTGTTTTGGAGAATTATGTATACAGTTTATATGAGTGTAAAGGCCTTATCACACGGTGAAACTTCGTCAGCACTACTCCGTTTCTACCCTCAAAAACCGATCAAGCAAGTTTCATAATCGACAACTTTTTCTAACCAGCTCGAAAATGTCGTCGGAAATATTGTCCGCAAACGAAGTTCAACCAATCATGTGAAACTTTGAAGTGACGTCACACAAGTGAAGTCACTTTCGCTGTCGTTTGCTGACGGAAAGTGCCGAAAATATTTTGCCGTATGATAAGGCTCAAAAGAAACAATCGATATATGTTCAACTCTTAGAAAGATTTGATTAAAAATTTGATCTATCTGCTCTGTCCATTTTGTATTTATTATGTTGACTTTACTCAAATAATGGATAAACAGTTCAGCTAATTCGCCAGGGGTATTGTCTACATTTAAATTCATTTAAATTGTGTAGGTATAGCATTATTTCCAATATGATTCTGACAAATTGTCGACTTCGAAGTCATATAATTTTAATTGTCTATATTGTTCATTATAAGTATGAACCTATCTAATGGAAACTAGTTTTGTCTCATCACGCTGCTATTATTAATGTTAATATGAAGGTAAATTGTCGTCTAAATTTTATATTATTGTAATAAAAATTTTTTATTAGTCTCGTAAACTAAACCGATATGAAACAAAATTTTTTTTTTTTTTTTTTGGTTTTTTAAACAGAGAAAGAAAATCAAACAATTAAATATTTGGTGAACCTATAAAAACTGTTTGGATTTCAGTACAGTTATGTAACCTATTGAAAGAAATTAAACAAAATATATTGTTAAAGCATCGGAAATATTAAAAAAAATTCAGAGCTCTTAAATTAGTATCATTAAAAAGACAATTTTAATTTTTTTTTAAATGATGTAACATTTTTTTTTTTATGAAATAATATTTTTGAAAGCATCGCGGAAAATTGCAAACATTCCACTTAATATTCAAATTGAAAATTCCAAAAAAAAAAAAAAATGCTCCAATGATCTATCTCTAAGGAATATATGGGCCAAATTTGGTAAGTGGATGAAATGGCTTGGCCTATTTACCACCATCATACAAACACACTTTCATCTATATTCGCAATGATGACAGATATCAAATATATACACCTGTGTAAATATTGCCAAAGTCCAATGATTTCAAGTGGTTCTAATTCCACTTGGTCAAACAAAGCCCGAATGAGCAGAACTCTTTCGAATTAAGGCAGAGGTGTGCGCCTTTCGTTGTTAACGAGCACCCTA
This sequence comes from Argiope trifasciata, assembly GCA_026543055.1. Lineage (NCBI taxonomy): Eukaryota > Metazoa > Arthropoda > Arachnida > Araneae > Araneidae > Argiope > Argiope trifasciata. The sequence continues at coordinate 287,336 of JAPMOQ010055381.1, read as the reverse complement.
AAGGTGAAAGGACGATTTTGCTCAGACTCGACACAACCCTTTTTAGGGGGCGGTCGAACTCATTCATCCATCCGCAAGTCAGAATTGAGATCCAAATCAGAGACCGATTCATCCCTGATTCAGTACCCCCAGAGGTATCATTTGTTATGGGAATTTGGAGAACTTTGCAGTCTCGACCTACTTAACGTGCCCCAACTGCCACTAGCCAAAACGGTGATCTTTGGACAAGACGAGGACAGAACCCACGACCTTTTGGTTACGAGACTGACGCTCTACCAACCAGGCTACCAAGGCCAAATGATGAATGATTTCAAACATAATGCCATTGAAAATTAAATGAATATATTTATCACCATTCAACATACTGTTGTACAAAACAGGACGAAACAAAGAGATTTAAAAAATACCGCATCACACATTTATAGAGCATATTGTTAAAAATTAGTAGTATTGCTTCCCAGCATGGTCAGATAAATCACAAGAAAGACTATTTTACGATCAACTCTATTGGATGCTGAGTCAGAGAATTAAAGGATTCAAGACAAACTTCACTACTTGGCAACGAATTTGGCGACTTTGCAACAAAATAGGTAATAACTGGTATTTTCCACAATTTTGTTAATAGAGCCAATAAGAACCCAGATATACCTGATTGTTCCAGAATCTACTTCGCCCGTCTTCGGGAACTATAACAGGACTGCAGTCTAATCTGAAGAGAGTCGTGGAAAGAGTGTTCAAAAGGTTTAGAGTCACAAAGCGAGTAAACGGTGGAATTAGATCAGTCCAGCGAAATGCAAGCGTTGTGGGGAGTTCAAGCGTTTGTGGAACTGAGCTGCGTTCCGAATCCTAGTGTTTATTATAGAATCAGTTTTGAGTCGCGTGTGGAGTAGCCAGACGTGTAGTAGCGATTCGGCAATTGGATAGAATTAAAGCGAGGAGACAGTGGATAATTGCCGACGTTTGGAGAGACTATAGAGTGAAGCTAAGTAGAATCTCTCCTCCTGCTGAATTCTGTCAGACAGCCTTGTGTACTGTGGTTATTATTACTACTGATTACTACTTGTGTTGATGGTGTAAGTGTCGGCTGTGCATTTGTTGCTTGTGCATTCTTACCTTCGTGTTTATAAAAGTCCTCATTCGTTACTGAAGCCTGTTAATTACGTTTTTTCCACGATTAACAATCTAAACAACACTGAATCCATAACAATATGCAGCAATGGTGTGCCTCTTATATATAAAAAATCTTCCCCCTTTTGATCATCTGATTGTAGCTGTTCATAGTGACAACGAATGCTAGGGGCTGCGGTAGCCTGGCTGGTGGAGCGTCAGTCTCGTAACCGAAAGGTAAAGAGTCCTCGTCTCGACCAAAGACCACCGTGTTGGCTAATGGCAGTTGGGGCACGTTAAATAGGTCATGACTGCAAAGTCCTCCAAGTTCCCATAACAAATTATACCTCTGGGGGTTCTGAATCAGGGATGAGTCGGTCTCTGATTTGGATCTAAATTCTGACTTGCGGTTTGATAAATTAGTGTATGAATGAGTTCGACGGCCCCCTAAAAAGGGTCGTGTCGTGTGTGTTCGGGTAATGTCACACTTTCACCTTAACGGTGCTCGTTAATAACGAAAGGCGCACACTTCTGCCTTAATTCGAAAGCGCTACGCTCATTCGGGCTTGGTATGGCCAAGTAGCATTAGATCCACCACCACCACGAATGCTATGTGAATGCCAGTAATTATATCGAAGATTCTCAGTACTATCATTTTTGCTGTCGTTTTGTTTGTTGTCATTTTTCTAAGCATTATATTGCCCCTTAACAATTATTATCATATCTAAAAAAATTCACTAATAAAAATTTAAAAAATTTATTATTACTATTTTTAAAAATCTGCATTAATCAAGAATTATTTGTTTCCTTGGATAATTTATCTGTCGTATTCCAACGATTTTATAACTTACTGAATCACTCTTTTTATTTTTTGATTAACGATTACTTTTTCCGGTTGCAATCCAAAAAGTTATTTATATAATTATCTAGCAATTTAATGTATTATTTCCTTCTTTATTACATTAAAGAGTGAAACATAGTAATTTATTATTTTGTTGAACGATACTTGTTTAACACACTGTATGCGGGACACGTACTAGTACGTTTTCTGACGATTGATACTTGAGCGCGGGTCATGTACTAGTACGGGTTTGTGTAACAACATGGTTTGTTTGTGGGTTCAGAAATAACGGCATATACAGGAAAACGAAGTCGAATGTTCTTGTCTACTACATAGATTCTGAAAACATTGAGACAAATAAAAACTAGTTTTACATCAGTTAATGCAGAACCACAGAAAGGGAAGGTTGATTAAAAAACCAATTTAGATTAAAATTAACTTTTTATTTACCTTGCGAAAATGAGTGAATTTTGCTTCTTCACAGAGGAAAATGCTTTGAAAGTTACCACATTATAAAACTTTATTAGTTTTATGATTGCTCTTTTCATTTTTTTTATAATGTAAAAATGTTTGTATATAACATAATTCGAAAAAATGAAAACTATATACTATTTCTATTTGATTTTTCATATTTACGATACTATTATAAATTTATCCAATAAAAAAATATTTTTTGTATATAAAAATCTTATGGTTGTTATTTATATATTTCAATATAAAATACGAAAAGTTGGTTAAAAAATTAAATAATTTTCGATCTATCGAGATTTAACTAAATAACTAAATTTACGCGCAAAACGCCCGCTCCGGGTACAATTCCTCTGAGAAATGTACCCGCACACATTGTGTTAAAAGTCTTGTGAATTGACTTTGCATCGAGGTCCACTTCTGCTTAGGCTACTACTATTGATAAACTTTTCATCCGAAGCAACTAAAGTGATATCGCTTGTTTTATTTCTGAAACAAATGCCGCCATTTTGCAAACATAACTAATAATCAGAATGCTCTGTGTTATAGTACAAGCACAATTTAAAATAAAATGTTCTTTAAAGTATCCGACCACGTTAAAAAACTCTGCTTATCGACCAAATTGGCGAATTTTTTAAAATTGTTATTTCTTGTAATTTAGACGTTCCTCTTTTCAAAACAATTTATCTTTTCTAGAAAAAAGAAGGCCTGACCTATTATCCAGGGTTGCATATTTTTACAGCCAAAATTTGCCTTGCACTTCAGTTATCTCAAAACTTCCATTTTCATGAAAATTCTCCACCTTTAACATGATATCTGAAAAACTAATAAAGGTATTTGCATAAAAATGTCAACCTGTATTTTAAATAATATGGGCAATGAAATGAACCAAAAGTTTTATTGCCGGAGAAATAATTTTTCATTTATAAGTGTTTCTAGAAAAAGTAAGTTGTAAATTTATGAAAAAAATACAAATATATGTATATTTTTACCCATAACTTATTTGCATCTAAACATTATTCTGAAATTTTGGTCCATTTCATTCATCATTGTATTCTATAACTTGTGTACAAAGAAAAATAGGATTGATGCATTTCAATTTTGTGTAGAATGTTAATCGTTTTGGCTCAGTTTTCTTTTAATTTGCAACAAATTTTCCTATTTCTCAAAATATATTATATTTTCAAATAATTTATTTGTATTTACAGTATTTTGTATCATAATTGACAATACATCTAAAAACCGTAGCTTTAAATAGTTTTTTTAAAATTCAATTTTTCAAAAATTTTCCTTTGAATGTAGTCGGATACCTCAATATGATAAAATTCATGAAAGGTGATTAATTTGACTAAATTAATAATATTAATATAGAGCATAAACAGATGGTCACTAAAGGAAACTAATAAAACTAAATTTAATTCATAACTTAATAAAATAAGTCCAAAAAATGTTTCGAAAAATATAATTATTTATTAATTACAGTCCACTTTAAAATAATAAAGATGTGTTTTCATGAGTAGAATATTTTTAAATAATAACAGAACTAAACTAATATTAATTAAAAAAATATTTACATAATAAATAATTGAAACAATTACTAAGTCAATACATATTTCAGTTCCTAAACGTCTAGGATTTAAATCGGAAATTCAACAATGATTCTTTTATTAATAAATAGTGTTCTCTCTGTACTCTTCTTCGTCATTGAGATTTAGATCAAATCGTCTTCTAAAAAAGGACGGCACTCTCAGGGAACATTTGATGATAAAGCGAGACGTATCGATGGCTTGACAGTTGTTACTGAAGGCAGGCCTGTAAAATTTAATTAAAGAACGTTTAGTTAAAGGTTTTATAGATATTCAATAAAATTTTACTTTTGCAGACTGCAGAATTTGGGAATATCAGGAAAATATCAAATATTTTAAATATACAGATTCATTAATTCTTCGTATTAGTTTCCCTTCCTAACCCCAGATGGCAGTGCATTCTCGTTGTCTTGAAAGTTATGCAGAAAAGATTTATTGTTTTACTTGTAGTCAAGAAAAGTAGACGTTCATGTGAATATGAGAGATTGTTAGCTTGTTCCTGAACAACATTCCTGAGTCATACCATAAAAGAACTGTATTTAAAATTTCATACAATTTCCTTGAATACTGTGATCGTCTGAGACTCGGTGTGTATGCGAAATTTTCTTTTAATAAATGGAAAATATAGAAAACCAACTCACCAAGCTTTAAATCCTTCTTTCTGGTATATTTTCAATGCACATTTGGCACTTTTCACAATATCTTCTTGCACAAGATCTTTGTAAAAAGTAAAAAAAAAATATATTAAGTGAGATTTATTATTTTTTTAAACTCATATCTTTTTTTCATATTTTCAGAAATAATACTAGTAATCTTACGAACCTGTGCAAGGAACCCCACAACTGTTCATGGAACCTAGTCGGCAGTACTTATCATTTATCTAAAAACAAAAGAAAAGTTGTACTATAAAAAAGAAAAAACTATTCAACAAATCATTTACGCGTTGCGTTATAATGACTTGCCTGACACATATATCGAATTAATGAATTTTTATACTTAAATGTGAAATTAAGTGAAAATATTACGACTTTATGTTATTAGAATATTAAGTCAAAATATTACGTCATTATTAATTAAGATAATATTACGTCAGGATTTGGTAAAGTCTCAGTATCTGAAGTGCCGTTTATGTTATTGAGGAATGGAATAACAACAATTGTTAAAATAGGATGTGGTTAAAAAAATGTTAAAAGAAGAAAATAAATTGCTTTCTATTTAAAATTATTTCACATTTAATGAGAATAATAAAAAGTTTTACTCATCAAAAAATAACAATAAACAAATAAATAGTTATCCCACTTTAAGCAGCAGCTATAAATTTACTAATCCACAGCCACAATAACTGCTCTGATTTAATCAGCTTTATATATATATATATATATATATATATATATATATAAAACCATAAAAGCATTAAAATAATTAAAGCCCATTACCTTAGACAACAAAAATTAAAACCAAACTAATTAGGTCGAAATCGAAATTAAAATTTAACACGGAATTAAATGCTAAAAGCTCACAAAATGAAAAGTAAATAAAATAGAACCTATTAATGAAACGAAATCTAAATTAACATAATTAATTAATAAAATTATGTAAACGAAACTAAAATTGGAATCGAAACTAAAAATTATCTCGGATCTAAACAAGTTTAAAATTTAAAATTAAAAAAAATTGATCATTGTATTTAGTGAGCGCAAATGCAGCTACAACTAAAATACAAATGAATCTAAATTAACTAACAAAATAAGCCAAGCAAAAAGGAACGCAACAGAATTAAAACTACAACCAATAGAAAAAGAATCCGGCTGGAAAACTTCTTCAAGGGTCACTCCCTGACAAGGATTCGGGTCACGAGGGGTCAATACTTTTGGACATTGTCCGAGGCTTCTCACAGAATATATATACACAATCTCATGATCTCTCGATATGCCATCGCTATCGAGAGATATTGTATCCCTTCACCCTCCCATTTTTGAGAAAAGACTCAAAATTCTTAGGGGAAAGACAGCAAAATCAGAGTTCCCCATCCACAACCAGAGTACCGATTTTCTCTATCGACATTGCTCCGTACAAAGGTGGCTGAATGATCGACAAGTACACAAGAAGAACAAGTACTGACTATACTCATTTTTAATTTCTGATAAGAAAAAGAAAAAATATATATTGTAATTATTTAAAAAAAAAAAAAAAGAACTTGAGATCTTAACGAATTTTCGCGTTTCAGAGCTCTTTGTGTCCGAAAAACACATTTTACACAATAAACACTCAAAAACGCAGTCAATGTAGAGGCTTGAAATTTGATATATGGTTCTTTACTCCAAATTCGAACATTTCTATGAACTTTCGAACGTATCCATTAAAAAGATATCTCTTTGTATGGTTATCTTACTGCAAGTCATTAATTATAAAACGTAAAGAGGGTGTGCACAAGAACGGTATGCAAGTTTAACATTTACAATGTAAATCCACATAAAATTTGGAGTCAAATCTTTCAAAGGTTTGACCACAAACCGCATGTACCAAAAGCCGGCAACTCAAAAACTTGATGACTCAAATACATGTTGTGTTGTTCTTTTGTGTTTACACGTATATGTATAGGGCTGGCAGGGTGTGCTTATTTAATCCAAGGGAAAATTCTTCTTTACTTTTTCATGTTTATTTTCATACACACACACACACACACATATATATATATACATATATATATATACATATAT
>JAPMOQ010055381.1:194916-220614 GCA_026543055.1 Argiope trifasciata | reverse complement strand
TCCTTTTAAAGAAAACCGAATATGCATCTTGGACATATTTCTATTTCGACGATTGAAACCAAAATTAGAAACCCAACTACAAGTTTTGTGGCACCAAAATCATATACCAAATTAGTTATTTATGTCATTGTGTTTTGGAGAATTATGTATACAGTTTATATGAGTGTAAAGGCCTTATCACACGGTGAAACTTCGTCAGCACTACTCCGTTTCTACCCTCAAAAACCGATCAAGCAAGTTTCATAATCGACAACTTTTTCTAACCAGCTCGAAAATGTCGTCGGAAATATTGTCCGCAAACGAAGTTCAACCAATCATGTGAAACTTTGAAGTGACGTCACACAAGTGAAGTCACTTTCGCTGTCGTTTGCTGACGGAAAGTGCCGAAAATATTTTGCCGTATGATAAGGCTCAAAAGAAACAATCGATATATGTTCAACTCTTAGAAAGATTTGATTAAAAATTTGATCTATCTGCTCTGTCCATTTTGTATTTATTATGTTGACTTTACTCAAATAATGGATAAACAGTTCAGCTAATTCGCCAGGGGTATTGTCTACATTTAAATTCATTTAAATTGTGTAGGTATAGCATTATTTCCAATATGATTCTGACAAATTGTCGACTTCGAAGTCATATAATTTTAATTGTCTATATTGTTCATTATAAGTATGAACCTATCTAATGGAAACTAGTTTTGTCTCATCACGCTGCTATTATTAATGTTAATATGAAGGTAAATTGTCGTCTAAATTTTATATTATTGTAATAAAAATTTTTTATTAGTCTCGTAAACTAAACCGATATGAAACAAAATTTTTTTTTTTTTTTTTTGGTTTTTTAAACAGAGAAAGAAAATCAAACAATTAAATATTTGGTGAACCTATAAAAACTGTTTGGATTTCAGTACAGTTATGTAACCTATTGAAAGAAATTAAACAAAATATATTGTTAAAGCATCGGAAATATTAAAAAAAATTCAGAGCTCTTAAATTAGTATCATTAAAAAGACAATTTTAATTTTTTTTTAAATGATGTAACATTTTTTTTTTTATGAAATAATATTTTTGAAAGCATCGCGGAAAATTGCAAACATTCCACTTAATATTCAAATTGAAAATTCCAAAAAAAAAAAAAAATGCTCCAATGATCTATCTCTAAGGAATATATGGGCCAAATTTGGTAAGTGGATGAAATGGCTTGGCCTATTTACCACCATCATACAAACACACTTTCATCTATATTCGCAATGATGACAGATATCAAATATATACACCTGTGTAAATATTGCCAAAGTCCAATGATTTCAAGTGGTTCTAATTCCACTTGGTCAAACAAAGCCCGAATGAGCAGAACTCTTTCGAATTAAGGCAGAGGTGTGCGCCTTTCGTTGTTAACGAGCACCCTAAAGGTGAAAGGACGATTTTGCTCAGACTCGACACAACCCTTTTTAGGGGGCGGTCGAACTCATTCATCCATCCGCAAGTCAGAATTGAGATCCAAATCAGAGACCGATTCATCCCTGATTCAGTACCCCCAGAGGTATCATTTGTTATGGGAATTTGGAGAACTTTGCAGTCTCGACCTACTTAACGTGCCCCAACTGCCACTAGCCAAAACGGTGATCTTTGGACAAGACGAGGACAGAACCCACGACCTTTTGGTTACGAGACTGACGCTCTACCAACCAGGCTACCAAGGCCAAATGATGAATGATTTCAAACATAATGCCATTGAAAATTAAATGAATATATTTATCACCATTCAACATACTGTTGTACAAAACAGGACGAAACAAAGAGATTTAAAAAATACCGCATCACACATTTATAGAGCATATTGTTAAAAATTAGTAGTATTGCTTCCCAGCATGGTCAGATAAATCACAAGAAAGACTATTTTACGATCAACTCTATTGGATGCTGAGTCAGAGAATTAAAGGATTCAAGACAAACTTCACTACTTGGCAACGAATTTGGCGACTTTGCAACAAAATAGGTAATAACTGGTATTTTCCACAATTTTGTTAATAGAGCCAATAAGAACCCAGATATACCTGATTGTTCCAGAATCTACTTCGCCCGTCTTCGGGAACTATAACAGGACTGCAGTCTAATCTGAAGAGAGTCGTGGAAAGAGTGTTCAAAAGGTTTAGAGTCACAAAGCGAGTAAACGGTGGAATTAGATCAGTCCAGCGAAATGCAAGCGTTGTGGGGAGTTCAAGCGTTTGTGGAACTGAGCTGCGTTCCGAATCCTAGTGTTTATTATAGAATCAGTTTTGAGTCGCGTGTGGAGTAGCCAGACGTGTAGTAGCGATTCGGCAATTGGATACATCTAAAGCGAGGAGACAGTGGATAATTGCAGACGTTTGGAGAGACTATCGAGTGAAGCTAAGTAGAATCTATCCTCCGGCTGAATTCTGTCAGACGGCCTTGTGTACTGTGGTTATTATTACTATTAATTACTACTTGTGGGCTTCTAGTGAGTTGATGGTGTAAGTGCCGGCTGTGCATTTGTTGCTTGTGCATTTTTACCTTCGTGTTTATAAAAGTCCTCATTCGTTACTGAAGCCTGTTAATTACGTTTTTTCCACGATTAACAATCTAAACAACACTGAATCCATAACAATATGCAGCAATGGTGTGCCTCTTATATATAAAAAATCTTCCCCCTTTTGATCATCTGATTGTAGCTGTTCATAGTGACAACGAATGCTAGGGGCTGCGGTAGCCTGGCTGGTGGAGCGTCAGTCTCGTAACCGAAAGGTAAAGAGTCCTCGTCTCGACCAAAGACCACCGTGTTGGCTAATGGCAGTTGGGGCACGTTAAATAGGTCATGACTGCAAAGTCCTCCAAGTTCCCATAACAAATTATACCTCTGGGGGTTCTGAATCAGGGATGAGTCGGTCTCTGATTTGGATCTAAATTCTGACTTGCGGTTTGATAAATTAGTGTATGAATGAGTTCGACGGCCCCCTAAAAAGGGTCGTGTCGTGTGTGTTCGGGTAATGTCACACTTTCACCTTAACGGTGCTCGTTAATAACGAAAGGCGCACACTTCTGCCTTAATTCGAAAGCGCTACGCTCATTCGGGCTTGGTATGGCCAAGTAGCATTAGATCCACCACCACCACGAATGCTATGTGAATGCCAGTAATTATATCGAAGATTCTCAGTACTATCATTTTTGCTGTCGTTTTGTTTGTTGTCATTTTTCTAAGCATTATATTGCCCCTTAACAATTATTATCATATCTAAAAAAATTCACTAATAAAAATTTAAAAAATTTATTATTACTATTTTTAAAAATCTGCATTAATCAAGAATTATTTGTTTCCTTGGATAATTTATCTGTCGTATTCCAACGATTTTATAACTTACTGAATCAATCTTTTTATTTTTTGATTAACGATTATTTTTGCTGTTGCAATCCAAAAAGTTATTTATATAATTATCTAGCAATTTAATGTATTATTTCCTTCTTTATTACATTAAAGAGTGAAACATAGTAATTTATTATTTTGTTGAACGATACTTGTTTAACACACTGTATGCGGGACACGTACTAGTACGTTTTCTGACGATTGATACTTGAGCGCGGGTCATGTACTAGTACGGGTTTGTGTAACAACATGGTTTGTTTGTGGGTACAAAAATAACGGCATATACAGGAAAACGAAGTCGAATGTTCTTGTCTACTACATAGATTCTGAAAACATTGAGACAAATAAAAACTAGTTTTACATCAGTTGATGCAGAACCACAGAAAGGGAAGGTTGATTAAAAAAAACCAATTTAGATTAAAATTAACTTTTTATTTACCTTGCGAAAATGAGTGAATTTTGCTTCTTCATAGAGGAAAATGCTTTGAAAGTTACCACATTATAAAACTTTATTAGTTTTGTGATTGCTCTTTTCATTTTTTTTATAATGTAAAAATGTTTGTATATAACATAATTCGAAAAAATGAAAACTATATACTATTTCTATTTGATTTTTCATATTTACGATACTATTATAAATTTATCCACTAAAAAAATATTTTTTGTATATAAAAATCTTATGGTTGTTATTTATATATTTCAATATAAAATACGAAAAGTTGGTTAAAAAATGAAATAATTTTCGATCTATCGAGATTTAACTAAATAACTAAATTTACGCGCAAAACGCCCGCTCTGGGTACAATTCCTCTAAGAAATGTACCCGCACACATTGTGTTATAAGTCTCGTGAATTGATTTTGCATCGAGGTCCACTTTTGCTTAGGCTACTACTATTGATAAACTTTTCATTCGAAGCAACTAAAGTGATATCGCTTGTTTTATTTCTGAAACAAATGCCGCCGTTTTGCGAACATAACTAATAATCAGAATGCTCTGTGTTATAGTACAAGCACAATTTAAAATAAAATGTTCTTTAAAGTATCCGACCACGCTAAAAAACTCTGCTTATCGACCAAATTGGCGAATTTTTTAAAATTGTTATTTCTTGTAATTCAGACGTTCCTCTTTTCAAAACAATTTATCTTTTCTAGAAAAAAGAAGGCCTGACCTATTATCCAGGGTTGCATATTTTTACAGCCAAAATTTGCCTTGCACTTCAATTATCTCAAAACTTCCATTTTCATGAAAATTCTCCACCGCTAACATATCTGAAAAACTAATAAAGGTATTTGTAAAAAAATGTCAACGTGTTTTTTAAATAATATGGCCAATGAAATGTACCAAAAGTTTTATTGCCGGAGAAAGAATTTTTCATTTATAAGTGTTTCTAGAAAAAGTAAGTTGTAAATTTATGAAAAAAATACAAATATATGTATATTTTTACCCATAACTTATTTGCATCTAAACATTATTCTCAAATTTTGGTTCAATTCATTCATCATTGTATTCTATAACTTATATACAAAGAAAAATAGGATTGATGCATTTCAATTTTTTGTAGAATGTTAATCGTTTAGGCTCAGTTTTCTTTTAATTTGCAACAAATTTTACTATTTCTCAAAATATATTATACTTTCAAATAATTTATTTGTATTTACAGTATTTTGTATCATAATTGACAATACATCTAAAAACCGTAGCTTTAAATAGTTTTTTTAAAATTCAATTTTTCAAAAATTTTCCTTTTAATGTAGTTGGATACCTTAATATGATAAAATTCATGAAAGGTGATTAATTTGACTAAATTAATAATATTAATATAGCGCATAAACAGATGGTCACTGAAGGAAACTAATAAAACTAAATTTAATTCATAATTTAATAAAATAAATCCAAAAAATGTTTCGAAAAATATAATTATTTATTAATTACAGTCCACTTTAAAATAATAAAGATGTGTTTTCATGAGTAGAATATTTTTAAATAATAACAGAACTAAACTAATATTAATTTAAAAAATATTTACATAATAAATAATTGAAACAATTACTAAATCAATACATATTTCAGGTCCCAAGCGTCTGGTATTTAAATCGGAAATTCAACAATGATTCTTTTATTAATAAATAGTGTTATCTCTGTACTCTTCTTCGTCATTGAGAATTACAGCAAACCGTCTTCTAAAAAAGGATGGCACTCTCAGGGAACATTTGATGATGAAACGAGACGTATCGATGGCTTGACAGTTGTTACTGAACGCAGGCCTGTAAAATTCAATTAAAGAAGGTTTAGTTAATCCCTTAACGGTTGCATAATTTTGAAGAAAATGGTCATAAAAGTGCCCACCTTCAAAATTATGCGCCTATTTTTTTATTCAAGAAAATTATACAACACTGAGTGTATGCACAATATTTGCATTCAGTTTTAATTTTTTAGTTCATTTTTAGCTTGAAATTTAAAAAAAAATAATCGGAAAAGCCAACTTTTAAGGTTATTATGACTGAATGTTAGCTTTCCAACAAAGAGAGAAAAAAAAATGTGTTTTAAGCATTCAAACATAATTTTATTGAATTTGCACATAATGTAAATAAATATTAGCAATTTTTTCTTGTGGGATAAATTTTAAAGCATGAGATGCATTGGCCAACATCACAATCAGGACAATAGTACCGAGGTTCCTTTCTGCTGACATCTAGTTTAAAATAAATTAACTATCTCTAAAAACATAACAAATAGTCTAGGGCAGCCATCTAGTGTATATATAGAGTAATAAACATGATTCTGGGCATAAGAAGTAGATTGTTTTAGTATTTTTTGGCGCATTACTTTTGAATAGGCCAGCCCGTAAATATCACGGGCGCGAGAAATAGAGGTAGAAATTTCACCCCGTCATTTTCACGGGAGCGAGAAGGAAGGGGTTAAAGGTTTTATAGATATTCAATGAAATTTTACGTTTGCTGACTGCGGAATTTGGGTATAACAGGAAAATATCAAATATTTTAAATATACAGTTTCATTAACTCTTTGGATTAGTTTCCCTTCCAAACCCTAGTTGGCAGCGCATTCTCGTGCTCTTGAAAGTTAAGGTGGGTTCGCATGAAGCTTATTATTGTCCGCAAAAGTTGCCTCACTGCTGTTGTCTCGGGATTGTCCTCGTGTGAACACTAAAGGCGGATTCAGACGAGGCTTATTATTGTCCGCAATAGAAGATTATGCCTACTTCCGGAAAATCACGTGACTACAACGGGACAATTGTAAATAATTGTCTCGTCTAGACAAACGTTGTCTCAAGTGTTCACACGAGGATAATGCCAGGATAACAGCAGAGAGACAATGTTTGCGGACAATAATAAGCCTCGTCTGAACCCACCTTTAAGACAATACGGGCAACGTGTGTTCCGACGGGACAATTATTTGCCATCGTCCCGTTGTGGTCACTTGAGTTTCCGGATTAGTTTAGTTTAGTTTAGTTTAGTTATATTAACGTCCCATTTAAAGCAACACGAGGGCTATTTTGGGACGGACCTCGTCATTTTGAACCACGATCAGATGACGAGAACGACACCTGAACTGACACCCCCCTTTCCAGACCACACCACACCAACGGGAGGACGTTTGGCCTGACAAATTTAACGTCCCTCACACGACGGTTCTTCGGTAGAATCGAATCTCGAACCTGAAACCTTGAGGTTCCGAAACCGAGGCCTTACTACCAGGCTACCGCGACCCCGTGATTTTCCGGAAGTAGGCGTGATCTTCTGTTGCAATAATAAGCCTCGTGTAAACCCATCTTTATGCAGAAAAGATTTCTTGTTTTGCTTAATAGTCAATGAAAGTAGACGTTCTTGTGAATGTGAGAGATTAGAAGCTTGCGAGGAAAAGCAGAGCAAATTTATTTTAACCATCATCTGGAAATCTAGCGAGTTTCTTGCCAAATTAGTAGTTTATGAAGAAAATATTTTTTATTGTCTTTAAGAAATATTCGTAATCCTGATATGGAATTGCTTATCGGAAATTGTATTAAAATAAGGCGAATACGACTGATCAAGAAAACTGTATCCTGATTTTTCTTGGATAGAATCTTTTATTTTTTGCAAACAAGAGTGCTGTATATGTTCTCAGGAAGAGTGTATAAGTTCAAGAAGAATGAAAAGTGTAGAGTACAGAAGTTCGGGAAATCCCCCGATATTCGGTATTAACAAAGAAAGAAAAGAGATGGGATTCACAACGTATACTTGAAATGCAATAACGCTTCAAAAAGATGAGAATAATAATGAAAATGACCACACAATAAGACCAACGGGAGTGGTCTTACCAAAACTTTCCCGTCTGCTTACAATTTGATAGAAATGAATGAATTTTACATAGCAACTTGCATCCATCTCTTTAAAAATGTTTTTTTTTATCGTGTTAACAGACAGGGGAACATATTTCCAAATATGTGTCTATCAATTTGGGGGAGGATTAAACCTTCTTTGCACGATTTTCTACTTTTTTTTATGTGTGCGAAATAAATCAAGGTAATATAATTCATAGTCTAGATCATAGGTTCCCAGCCTTTTTTGAACTGGTACCCCCTTTTCTAGTGAATATTTCAATACGGCCCCCCTCCTTCACACTCCAGATAAATAACAGCGTTCATAATGCAAGGTGAAAGTAAGAATTAAATTTTTTAATAATTGCTAATAGATAGAGTATTGTTGGAATTGAAACGCTACTGAATTTCTTCTTTATTTAAAAAGGTTTTAACTTATTTGTTATAAGGACAGGTAGGAGTTTTGATGATACGAAGTAAGCCGTAATAAACTATTGCTTTTTAAAGAAATAAACCGACAGTTTCAGAGAACAATCAAAACGCATACCTAATTATGTTAAAAAGTATTTTGATAAAAATTTCGAAGTCTTTTTTAGACAGTATTTGGTTAATCTTTCCTCGCCCCCCAGGCCATATCAATGCCCCCTAACTTTCTCTTGGTCTTTCACCGCCCTCCTGGGTCATATCAACGCCCCCTAATTTTCTCTTACCGCCCCCCCGAAAACCTCAAACGCCTACATGGGGGCGTTATCGCCCACGTTGGGAACCTATGGTTTAGATTAAAGGGGAAAATGTTTTTAAAATCCTAATATAAATATATAACATAAAATAATTAAAAAATAGCATGATGGAAATATTCATCATGATGCAAATTTACATGTTAAGCTCAGTACAAAATAGATAAAAAGGTAATACATTTTCGTATCATTTTTATTCCTGATGGCAAATAAAAGACAATTAGTATTCTTATTTAGACACAAATTTACTGATCAGATTGCATAATACCCTTTGCCTTTAGGGTATTTGCCCCGGAGTGACCAGCCTACTTTTGGCCAATCTTCAACGGCCCGCTCTTTTAAATTTCGCTACAAAAATAACTTAAAATAAACTTATTTAAAAAACATTTTCGTAATACATTAGATGTGAAACAACTATATAGTGATGTAAATTTCTGTCATATGGGAAGGCGAAAACATTCCATGTCACATGGTTTGGGAAAGATTATTTGGAGTATTTGATATAAATTTCACAGAAAATAACAGAAACAAAAAAAACATACCTTTTTCCAATTATTATCGCTTTTATTGCAAGTTTGGTTTAGGTTAGTTATATTAACACATTCGCTGTCACTGACGCTCCTGTGCCTTACAAACAATATGTAATTGTACCAAACCATCTATGTTATTAGATGACACCTTCTCTACTACAGTTTAAAGATAGGAAAGGAAAGGTCATGTAATTAGACGGTTCTGATATCAGGCGTGTGTAGTAGCAGTGAACATGTTAATATCCCATTTTAAAGCAACACTAGGGCTATTTTGGGACGGACCTCGTAATTTTGAACCGCTGTCAGATGACGATGACGGCACCTAGGCTGGCACACCGTTTCCAAACTTTCCCACCACACCAGCTGGAGGATATTTGGCCCTGACGGATTTAACGTGCACCAGACGCGCTTACACGGTGGTTCTTCGGTGAAATCGAGTTTCGAACCTGCACCCTCCTGTTCCGAAACCATGCAAAGAAGGGTTAAGACGTGAATCAGTAAAAATCTTGAGGTCAAATCTTTCTGTAATAACAATAATTTCCTGTAATAGCCCTTGCTTCACACATTTTGTATATGAAAAAGCAAAGGGGTATTCTACTGTCTGAAATTTTCAAAGCTTTATACCTTAAAAAATGATCCTGAGAGTTTAACATCCATTTTCTAAGAACATTCCTAAGCACATACCTTAAAAGAGCTATATCTAAAATTTCATACCGTTTCCTTGAATACTGTGATTGTCTGGAACTTGGTGTATATGCGAAATTTTCTTACAATCTCTTAGTAAATGGAAAATATAGAAAATCAACTCACCAGGCTTTAAATCCTTCTTTCTGGTATATTTTTAATGCACATTTGGCACTTTTCACAATATCTTCTTGCACAAGATCTTTGTAAAAAGAATAAAAAAATATTAAGAGAGATTTATTATTTTTTTAAACTCGTGTCTTTTTTTCATATGTCCTGAAATGCTAGCAATTTTACGAACCTGTACATGGAACCCCACAACTGTTCGTGGAACCTAGTCGGCAGTACTTATCATTTATCTAAAAAAAATTAGAAAAGTTGTACAATAAGCACGGAAACACAATTCAACAAATCATTTACTCATTGCGTTATAATGACTTGCCTGACACATGCATCGAACTATTGAATTTTCATACTTAAATGTGAAATTGTGTAAATATTACGACATTATGACATTAAAATATTACTAAGTCAAAATGTTACGTCATTATTAATTAATATTAATCATTATTATTAAGTAAGTGATTACGTCAGGATTTGGTAAAGTCTCAATATCTCAAATACCGTTTATGTTATTGAGCACTGGAATAAGAACAAATATTAGAATAGGATGTGGTTAAAAAATCTTAAAAGAGTAAATTAAATTTTTTTTCTATTAAAAATTATTTCACATTTAATGTAAATATAAAAAGTCTTTCTAATAAAAAAATATTACTAAACAGATAAACAGTCATCCCGTTAACTAGCAACTATAAATTTAATACCCTACAGCCTCAATAACTGCTCAGATTAATCAGCTTTATATACACACATATATATAAAGGTGATTAAATCATATATATATATATATACACACACTGAAGTGACAAAAATCATGGGATAGCAATATGCAAATATACAGATGGCAGTAGTATCGCAGCGAAAAAGTATAAATGCGCAGTTCGTTTTCCAGAGCTTTCATTTGTGTTCAAGTTATTCATGTGAACAGGTTTTTCGTGATTTATGGCGGCACGACCGCAATTAACAGACTTTGAACGTGGAATGTTAGTTGGAGCTAGACGCATGGGTCATTCCATTGCGGATATCGTTAGTGAATTCAACATTCCGAGATCCACAGTATCAAGAGTGTGCCGAGAGTATGAAATTTCAGGCATCACATCCCATCATGGACAGTGCAGTGGGCGACCACCTGCACTTAACGACCGAGACCGTCGACGTCTGTGTAGAATGGCCATTGTTAATAGACACGCAACACTTCGTCAAATAACTGCAGGAATCAATGTGGGACGTACGAGGGACGTGTCCGATAGGACTGTGCGGCGAAATTTGTCTTCCTTGGGCTATGACAGCAGAAGACCTACTCGAGTGCCTTTACTGACAGCACGACATCGCCTGTAGAGACTCTCCTGGGCTCGTGAGCATATCGACTGGTCCCTAGACCAGTGGAAAACCGTGGCGTGGTCAGATGAGTCACGATTTCAGTTGTTACGAGCTGATGGTAGAGTTCGAGTGTGGCGCAGACCCCACGAAGCCATGGACCCAAACTGTCAGCAAGGCACTGTTCAAGCTGGTGGTGGCTGCATAGTGGTGTGGGCTGTTTTTACATGGCATGGACTCGGTCCTCTGGTGCAACTGAACCGATCATTGACTGGAAATGGTTATGTTCAGCTGCTTGCAGATCACTTGCAGCCATTCATGGACTTCACGTACCCACACAACGATGGGAGTTTTATGGATGACAATGCGCCATGTCACCGGGCCAGAACTGTTCGCAATTGGTTTGAAGACCATTCCGGACAATTCCAGCGCATGATCTGGCCACCTAGATCGCCCGATATGAATCCCATCGAGCATTTATGGGACATCATCGAAAGGTCCGTTCGTGCCCAAACTCCTGCACCATCCACACTTTCACAATTATGGACGTCTGTACAGACAGCATGGCTCAATATTTTTGCAGAGGACTTCCAACGACTTGTGGACTCCATGACACGCCGAGTTGTTGCACTTCGCGGGCAAAAGGTGGACCGACACGATATTAACAATCATCCCATGACTTTTGTCACTTCAGTATATATATATATATATATATATATATATATATATATATATATATATCCTCATGATCTCATGAGGGGAAAGACAGCAAAATCATGCGACTTTGTTCAAAGGTGGCGAAATGATCGACAAGTACACAAGAAGAACAAGTCCTGACTATACTCATTTTTAATTTCTGATAACAAAAAGTAAATAAAAAGAAGGCATTGTAATTGTTTTTTAAAAAAAATAGAATTTGAGATCTTAACGAATTTTCACGTTTGTATCCGAAAAACACATTTTAGAATTATATTTGTCTGTCTTTAAATCTTATAACATAAAAAAGTTGTCAATGCAGAGGCCAGAAATTTGATATACGGTTCTTTGCTCCAAATTCAAACATTCCTATGAACTTTCAAACGTATCCATCAAAAGGATATCTCTTTGTGTGGTTATCTTAGTGCAAGAACACATTAATTATAAAACGTGAAAAGCATTTGCACAAGAAAGGTATGCAAGTTTAGCATTTATAATGTAAATCCGTATGAAATTTGGAGTCGAATCTTTCAAAGGTTTGACCACAAACCGCATGTACCAAAACCCGGCAACTCAAAAACATGTGAATCAAATACATGTTGTTGTGTTGTTTCTTATGGCACTTGCCACTGTACAAGCTCGCTGTTACGAAGACAGTGATTTAAGCCGATAGGGCGCGTCTCTCTTTCAAATAGCGCCATATAGGGCCAAGAGTACAACTTTGTCACTCATTCGCTTGTACAACCCCTTTTTATAGGAGGGCACATTCACACTTCTCACAAATAGAACAGAGGAAGAATAACCATCTCCAAACTGGGACTCGAATCCAAGATGCTCATATTACGGGGAAGACACGCTACCTATATACCAGGCCACCAATAAAACCAATATTAAACTTGAGAATTTGGACCGAATATTAAAAGAATGAAGCGATACAATAAAGTACAGTTTTTTTCATTACCATTCTGAAAGACCATCCAAGCTTTATAATTCTAAAAGAATACACAAATCTATAATATAAAAGTAAATATTTGTTTGTATCATTGTAAATATCATTCTTCCTATCATTACTATTTAAACAATATGTCTATTTTAAATTTCATACGAAATTTCCAAAATTATTTCTTCTGCTGCTGTAATGCGCCGGGTACCAGCCGGTTTATAAAAAATTTGAAAAGATGTTAAAATAACTGAATGCATTCCTAATATAATTTTCTAGAGAATCGTTCTATTTTGAAAGTTATTTTAATTTTTTTTTTTTGAGAAGATCATTAGGATATTCCAGCGTTTTAAATATGCCACACAATAATTTAAAAAAATTCAAAGACAAATCATTCTTATATTGACAACGATGAATTAAAAGCATGATAGGAGTAATTACCTGAAATATTCCAAAGTCATTGCTGCCATCCTTTTTTGTTGGACTCAGAGCTTGGGTGTTAAAACCACTTGCGAATTTGGCTAGGCATACCCCTGGAATAAAATTATCATATAAAATTGATTATAATTCTGTAAGTTCTTGCTATGACAAAATTACTTACTAATCAGAACTATTCGAAAATATACATTATTTGATTTTTAAAAAGAATATTGTGTAATGATTTCTACAAGGATAAAATTGTAATTTTTCGTAGAATCTTGTAACAAAAGCTTGTAATTATCATTTCAATATCAAAACCATTATAATAACAATGATAAAAAAGTACTTTAAAAGAGGAACTAATTTTTTTAAAGAATTCGATTAATAAATATATGTTTTAGTAATTAGTCATTCCATAAGATATATAGAAGTCCCTAGAATTCTTATTGCAATTATTTATTTATATATATTTTTTAAATTATTTAGTTATTTCATTTTAAAATTAGGAATTCAAAATAGGATGTTTACTAGTTTTATTAAAGACAGCAAAATAAATGATTTTAGAATCTTTATAGATCTTATCAGAATAGAAAATCAGAGGAAAGCATTTCATTCAATAAATAAGTAAATAATTAAAAACATAAATACTATCAAAGTTAATCGAATAAACATGATACTTATTGTTTCAACTATTACAAATATGTTATTATCATAATATTATTTCGATCAAATAAAGGATATAAATTTGATATATAAGACCCCAGAATATTAACACATTTTCTGACAAACTCATATCTCTTTCGTTATTTAAAATATTTAAAAAAAATTACAAAGCCCTAAAACGCACATTTTTATTGATATAATAACTTTAGCAAATGATTTGAATTTTTCATATTTAAAACAAATAGTTTTAAAATTAATTAAAATAATTATCATTAAAATAAATAATTAATAGTTATTGTCTTACATATATATTATGTTATGAACAATAATAACATAATATATAAGACATAAAAAAACTTATATATATTTAAATGATTCTTAAAAAAATTCTTACATGTTTATACTAAACTTGATTTGTTTCAGATTTGTAAAGATTGAATTTTACAATTAATTTCTTAGTGAACTTCTTTTTTTGTGTATGAAGAGTATTTGTAACAGTTGTGAATTATTTAGAGTTTTTTTCTAATGTGGTATTATAAGTATTTAATTATAGATTGATCTGACTATTTAATAAAATTTTAATTCCTTGTTTATACCATGCTTACATGTAGTAACTTCTTTGTGCCGCCATCTGGTTGTGAAGTTTTGAAGATTTCCCAGTATTAATTGCAATGAATTATAGATTAAAATTTAAAGTATTCACATTTTTGTCTTTTGAAATAAAACTTAAATTCATCATATTAGAAGATTAATACATCATGAAGATTTTTTTTTCTTAGTTGATTTTTAAAAAAGACAGACATTTCATATTTATATATTCTTAAACATTCAAGGATAAAGAACTTTTTTTTTTGAATTTAACCTTAATATAAATAAATTTATATGCAAAAAAATTGATTTATTCATTTAAAAAATAATTTTCCCAATCTGAAAGCTGCAAATTTGTAATAAACTGGTTCTCTGACTGTTAAAAATTGTTTTTACTAACTTATTTGTAATTGAAAGGCTGCTATCTTCGCACTTTACATAAAAAATCCTTTTAAGAAATCCTTTATAGTATTACCTTTTAACAATTAATCAGTCATTAACTTGCGGCTTTTATATCAATTTAACTTTACATATAACTACACAGTTTATTTTTAAATGTATCAGGGTCATAATCTGTGATTCGCTTGATTAATTTAATCTTAATATTAATAAAAGTATATGTATGTATTTATAATATTTCATCAACTTTGCCGAAAAAACTTTGGGCATTTAATATTTAAGGTAAAAGAAAGAATACTGTAGATTTTTTTAAGTGTAAAATAAATTATTTATTTAACTAATACAAAATTAAGTGAAATTTTTACCTTTATCAGCAGTAATATCAGAAAAATAATCTCCAAATGAATATTTTTATATCAATTCAAAATTCAAAATAGTACGTTTTGAAATATATTTTTTTTTATTTCTGATACTTTTTTCCTTTACCTTTTATAAATAATTGAATAGATGGCAGACGATTTTGAAATAAGGAAATATATAGATAATCGATTGTTAAAAATCGTTTGCTTTTTCATTGATGTTCTCATTTTAATTTAGAAAAACTGCAGACGATAAAAAAGACTTTTTGTATTATACTACTTTACGTGAGAGTGGTTTTAAAATATTAGATATAAAAGTTTTTTATTCCTGAATAACTCCAAAAGTGTCGGCTAGAAACGTTCATTTAGTATGAATACATCTTATTTCAACCTTCGCTAAAGGATGAGTTTTTTTTTTTTTAATTAATCAAACAATAGTTTGATTTGTTCAATTGCTTTCGGCCTGACAAACTTTTTAATATTCATAAAGTTAGATCAAAGATTGCAAGAATCAACTTCAAAATATTGTAGGCTCTAGACTTTTCACAGAGAATTTTAAGACTTATAGGAAAAGAAATAAGATCTCTTGTATGAAAAAAATTAATAATTTTTTTAAAAAAAATCAAGAACAAAAAAGAATTAATTTTTTTTTTTCAAAAAATAAAAAGAAAAGAGCACAAGTTAATGAAGAAATAAAATATTTTCCTATTGCCATATTAATTTTACCTTCAGACAAATCAACCGTGATTATGTTAAGGAGACTATTCTATAGATATAGCAAATATTGAAAAGAAGAATTTTTCATAAGGTAATTGTTTTAATGATTGAAACTAGTTTGTAATTTTTATGAGAGTTGTGATTATGGCTACATATTAATAAAGTTAACAGGTAATTAATTCTAGTACGGAACACTTTCTCTTTAATACAGAATTATTTTAAAATTATATTTATTAATCAGATTATATAGAGTAAACAAATTCATTACCATATTTATTAACACAGAAAAATAAACCGTGGTTATATTAAGGATTTTATATTCTATAAGCATAGTAAAGAAGAATTTTTCAAAATACAATTTATTTACAGATTGAAACTAGATTATATTTTTATAAGAGTTATTATTATAACTGTTTATTAATAAAGGTAATTAGATCAAATATGATAAATCTTTTTAACCTGAGATTATTTTTTAGATAATACGAATTACTGAATTAGCTATTTCCGGATATAAAAAATTCGAAAGCAAAAGTTCATCTTATCTTTTATTTTTCTGTTTAAAATTATCTCGCTACAAATTGAAAAAATCAACATTTTAATTAAGTTTTCATTATGAAGTCTACTTGATCTTATCTTTTACCTTCTAGTATTCATAATATAAAGAAAGTATAATAATCGTCAAAAATCGAAATTCTGACGAATATCCATTTATTTTTTCTTCCTAAGTTCGAAAAATGCATCCTTCGAAAATGTCTATTTGTCTTTGACAAAGATAACTCCAAAACGGTTTGGTCCTGATGATGAAAAATTAGTATACTGTCTTCACATGGAATTAGCAGTTTTTTATTAAATTTTGAGTAACATTTGTTCAGAGAAAGTCCATCTGTCAAGCTGATAAAATTTAATTTTACAACATTACAACTACTGAATTAAGAGAGCTAGATAGATAAGATTCGGTGCACAGGTTTAAGATCTATAAAGACTTGTAAAATGTCGAGCCAAATCTAAGAAGGGGTTCACTGACTGTCGGTCTATAATTTCAGAAATAAATAATTGTGATAATTCAAAAACGAAGTGAGTTAAATATACCAAATTGGATATGAGTATTTGTGACAACAAATGCAGTTTTGTATCAAATGTTTATTTCAATCTGTTGAGGAAAATATGTCTAAAACACAAATTCGATTTTCTGACATTTTTAACGCGTGCCAGGGATTAATCGCTAAATAACTCGCCAAGTATTTATATTAAATAAAAATGCTAAATTAAAGCAAAAAGTTAATATTTTATAACTATAACCTCTTACGACATTGCCATGCAAGGTTAGTTTTTTAGCGCAGCTTTAATAGACATGCGTGAACTACTGGGTGAGAAACCTTACCCTAATATTTTTAAATTCTTACAGACCATTGGTTTGTTGCATTTTATTTCGGTTTTGATGAATCTGCAATCTTTTTTTCGAGTGTCAGTAGTTAATGAACTTTTTCTAGTGTCGAACATTAACTACTAGAACTGTCGAACATTAACTACTAAAAAGTTCATTAACTATTAGAACTAGTGGTTAATTAACTTTTTTTCTTTTTTTTCATGAATTTTTTTAAGTACTGTTTTAATACATCGACTTGTGATTCGAATTTTTAACCTTGCATAGTTTCCATTGGAATAATTTTATTTAATATCATCGAAATGCTTCTTAGCATCTGATTGGTGCAGTCATGGTTTTGGGCCAGAAAACCTAAACAATCAACCAAGCAACCATGCAAGGCGTTTTATCGAATGACAAATTAATTAGAGAATATACGAGAAAAATTTGCGGAGACCACTATAACTGGTTAATATGAGCGATGAGTCGATAAGAAAAATTTAGGGTTTAATCTAAATCCTGAGATTTTTTTTTTTCATTTTAGGACAAATAGCTAGACAGCAAATCAAAAAAGTTACTTACTACACGTAACCATGACAACTAAGATAAATAGTGTTTTCTATTACATTTTCCATCAGCTGACTTAACTATTTAAGATTCATGATTTATCTCAAAAGTAACTTTTGATACTCACATTTCGAAACAATCGTTTTCTTCTGTCCAAGTTTGTACATTACATCCGCCACTTCGCATGGATTTACTACTTTAGAGTAACCAACAGTCACCAGTGCACACAGGACAACGATCACAAAAATTCTTAAAGATGACATGTTCTTGCTTAAAGGGTTGAATTGCTTTTGAGACCGACAAATCTGTTATCACATACGATGTGATTGCAGATTAATCTTGTGTGAGTATCTCTGGATGAAAGAACCAATTGTTGTGAGAACCCAACATCTGAATGAGGTGTCATGCGAAGGGGAGGGTGGCTGGAAAGCGATAAATTCGAATTAATCTGAGTGCATGAGCTTTTCATCGCACGCGCGTTTGTTTTTGTGCTATCTTGTTTCATTATGATAAATGGCATTTATTTATCACATCTTTTAATGGGACAGACGACAGCGAAGTGGAAATGATTGTAGAAAAATATCTTTTTATGCTACACAAGAGTTTATATTTACACATTGGGACTGTTTTTTTTATGCTTGTTTTTATGCGAGTGAAATTATATGCACTGATTTTCATGAAATGATAACAGCATCAATGCATACAAGATTTTTATTTTCTGATATATCTAATTTTATCTTTACTAATAAAAAATTGAAATACGCGTGCGTTTTGGTGCTTGTTGAATAGACGGTTTGATTTAAAAGCTAGTGAGGGATTTATACGTTTTGCTGATCTTAGAAAGTGCATTTTAAGGTTTCCGTAAGGAAGAATTTTGAAAAAATGGATTTGATAAATGGCATTTATTTATCACATCTTTTAATGGGACAAACGACAGCGAAGTGGAAATGGTTGTAGAAAAATATCTTTTTATGCTACACAAGAGTTTTTATTCACACATTGGGGCTGTTTTTTTATGCGAGTGAAATTATATGCAATGATTTCATGAAATGATAACAGCAACAATGCATACAAGATTTTTATTTTCTGATATATCTAATTTTATCTTTATTAATAAAAAAATTGAAATAGGTGGATGTCTTGGTGCGTGTTGAATAGACGGTTTGATTTAAAAGTCAGTGAGGGATTTATACGTTTTGCTGACATTAGAAAGTGCATTTTACATGTATTGTCAGTAATAAACACTATAAATGCAAAAACAATTATTTGAAAATATAATATATTTTGCGAAATTGGAAAAATTTTTGTAAATTTTAATGAAATTCAACCAAAACGGTTAACATTCTACACACAATTGTAATGCAAGAATCCTATTTTTTTTTCTAAGCAAGTTATAGAATACAATAATGAATGAAATGAACCAAAATCTATGAAAAACTTTGAGATGCAAAGAAGTTATGGGTAAAAATATACGGATATATGAATTTTTTTCCATAAATTCGCAACTTAATGTTTCTAAAAACACCTATAAGTGAAAAAGTATTTCACCAGCAATAAAACTTTTAATTCATTTCATTGCCCACATTATTTAAAACACACGTTGAAATTTTTATTCAAATAGCTCTATGAGTTTTGGGGATATCATGTTAACGGTGGAGAATTTTAATGAAAACTTAAGTTTTGAGAAAATGGAAGCTAAAAAGAAATTTTAGCATGAGAAATCTGTGATCCTGGAATATAGGTCAGACCTTCCTTTTCGCAAAAAAGATGAACAGCTTTGGAAAGAGAAGCCTGAACTACAAGAAATAATAAGAATTTTTAAAAAATCGCCAATGTGGTCGATAACCAGTGTTTTTAACGTAGTCGGAATCCTTAAGAGATTCATTTACTTTCAAAAACTAATGATCGATTTAAAAAATTAAAATTCGCGTTAAAACACGTTTAGTATAACAAAGGCTAATTATTTATTCCAGTTAATTATTTTATTTTAGTAATTTTGGGAAAGCGTATTGTTTTTATTTATTATCGGTCAGTTTCAATACCACTGTGCTGTTGTTAAACTTTACTTCATCAGAAATGCTCAGGTACATAACAATAAGAGCACGTGTAAGGCTATTAAAATTACTTGAAATGTCTCGATCCCTAGCGATTAAATGAGAGAGTAGGATTTCAGACAAATAATTTATTTATAGCCATATATATTTACAGACGAGCAATTTGTTCTGATATAAATTAAATATTCGCTATTTGCACAACATTTGTAGGTTGAAGATCTATCGTGAAAACTCTTTGTACAACAGGATACAGTCTGAAGATGCTCCAAACACTTCAGCAATTGTTGAATGTTTCAAAAATCATAGACAGAGGTGGAATTTGCCATAGCTGCTGTGGGAGGTGATGTTGGCTCAGAATAGAACCCGGGACCTTTGGGTTTGAAGCCTAGTAACATAACCACAGGACGAAAGCAATTACTCATTCCCGTAGATGTTATCTGGCTTATTAAGACGTCACCACAGATTCACCCTCCAGTGAGTTGACGAACGATATGCGTTGTTGTTGAGTGGTGATGAATTGGTTTGCTGAGTGAGAGGTTGCTGTGTGTAGCTGTTGTGTCTAATGCGCCGTACCCATCTTTGTTTGGCGAGCGGAGAGCTTTTTTGTCACGCCACGCGTTATGGCAAGCGTACGTGAATCGTTGCATCAAGTGAATCTGACGACTTTAGTTGAGTGTAGATCACGCCACATCAGTTGCATGAAGGTTGACGGTTCATTGTTCGAGGTCCCCATTGTGGAAGATGAAATATGCTCGGAATAGAACTCTGGACTTTTGGGTCTGAAGCCTAGTAACATAGCCACAGGACAAAAGCAATTGCTCATTCCCGAAGATGTTATCTGGCTTATTAAGATATCACCACACTGCAAAACATCTCTAGTTTTTGTGGATGCGTGGGGGGGGGGGGGGGCTAAAATAATGCAAAAAAGAACTAGTGGGACATTTTAGGAGCCTTTATATTTCCGTGGGCACTTCGGCAATGTAAAGAGGGAGTTTCAACAAGGCTCTGTATCAGCTCACGAGGCTAAAAAGATAGAAGGATGTGTCATCCACCACTCTTCTGTCCACTTCTCAACATCTTCTGAGACACAGCATTCGCCGAATCTCTATCTAATGTTTGCAGTGTACGATCCATTTTCTAGTCTAGACTCTTGCACTAAACGACGTTAAAGTTTGGACTAATTAAAACAACAGTTTCGGCGAAAAAAGGATGGATTAAAGGTAGAAGACTTACTGCAAACTGCTGAAAATTTCAATTAGCGTTTACACCTCTGCATTGCTGCAAAAGGCTGCCACTTTGAAACCAATTAAATTTATTCATCAGCAAAAGTCTGCACTTATTATTATTTGTTATATTTTGTTAACTAATTTGTTATTAATCAAGATATATTAAAATTTGTTTGTCCAGGTTTCTCTGCCGCACCCTGTAGAAACTGGGATGATAGCTCCGGTGAAAATGTTTTCATCTCAGCACAGTGCAAAATTACGAGATTCTTCCCAAAAAAGCCCTTAAAATTTTGGACGAGTTTTAAATATAATTAATTTAACTAAAATAGCTCTCATAGAGTTTTAAAATGAGGTTCAAATTTAAGCAAACCAGTCGAGAAAAAAGTCAACTTTTGGTCAGTGGTTTAGAAGGTAAATCTCTGCGATTTAAATACTCTGCAAAATATTCTGTATAAGAACCAAATAACACTGCACTCATCTATTAGACATTGGACTATTTTCAATTGCTATTTAGAGGGAACATTTGTTGCTGTCGGAATATTTTTATACCACACAAAAAGTGATTCTATATGGTATAAATAGATTCAGACAGCAACAAATGTTCCCTCTAAATAGCGATTGAAAATATCAATAATGATTTGAGTACAGTACTGATGGTGCCAGGTTATCTCAAAACCCTGAAGGCAAAGATTGACAATTTCCTTCCAACTGTTTCAGAGATTACAGGTGGGGAGAAAGACATTCATTTACAACACCGAAAGGAATGTTAGTTTGACTAATCAGTCAGTGTAAGGCTGGACAATACTTATTCAGCAGTCGACCACAACAAATCCTGTCGATACTGCTTCGTTCAGTGGTGGCGGGGTGGTCGGCTGTATGCAAGAAGAAGAAGCAATTGAAAATACTCCAACGTCTAATGCACGAGTGCAGTGTTATTTGATTCCTCTACTGAATATTTTGAGAAAAGTATAGTTTGGTTAATTTCAATTAATACCCATTAACTACAAGTAAAAGAAAATGTATGTGTATGCACAGGTGCTCAAAAGAACACATCGTTAGACCTAAGTGTTTCCAAAATTGACATACATATTCATACTTCGGAGAATTCAGAATCTTTCTCTTTCTCTGATTAAATTTTCTTTCTATGAAATTATTATTAGAATTCCAAATAATAAAAAAAATTAGTAAAATTTAGATTTTTTTCACCATAATTTCAAAAAAAAGTATGGCAGTTCATAAAAGGAACTTTTAAATTTCTTAACCTTGTCATCAAAAGTAATTCAGTTACTATGGAATTTTTAGCCTATTTATACTTGAGAACTCCAATTTCAAATTAAAATGTGAACTTGGATATGCTGGAAGATTCTTTTTAAAGATAAATTACATCGAAATTCAATTGATTTTAATTTTGATATTTTTACAGAATTATCAGGCATTTTGGATGCCTTTTTCTCAATTAAACTTGACAAAATCATAGTCATACTTTAAATGAAACCAAAATCTAAGGCAGAACTATCATTGTAGTCATAAGATCATAAAGCGTTTTATTAATTTAAGTCATCGCATTTATGAGTTATTAGTTTTAAATGATTGCAAAAATACAGATTGATAGACGGTCTAACCTTTGACGGATTTGGTTCGAAATTTGAAAATATCTGTACACTAAACCTGAGTACCAATTTTATTTCCCTAGGTCTTCGCATTTTGGAGTTAACGAGTTTATTTGCACTTGAACAGCCAGACAGACAAAATTACTATGAATGAATTTAGCACAACATTTGATAGAAATTTAAAAATTTGGAAGTAATTTCTAAGCGAAATTTCAGCCATGAAGCTCAAACTGTTTTTGATTTTTTTTAAATCTTATTCATAGACAGACATAAGTAATTCCAAAAATGTGTTTTTCGAACTCATGAATGTCTAAAACCTGAGGATCATTCAAAATCTCGAGTTCAAATTTTTTGACGATTATAATATTTTCTTTTTGTGCAGATTAGTTATATAAAACGTCCCGTTTTGAAGTAAAACTAAGGCTATTTTGGGAGGAACTTCGTAATATTGAACCAAGGTCAGATGATGAGGACAACATCTAAGGTGGCACCCTCCTCCAAACTTCCATCAAGGGGAGGACGTTTGGCTCCGAAGGATTTAACATGAACCAGGCCCACTTACGCGTGGTTTTTGATGGAATCTGGTCTCGAACCTGAAACTCTCTGGTTCCGAAACCAAAATCTTACCACCAGGTCTTCCTCTCTTTGTATATTTAGTATTTGAGGGCCAGTAACTTGGCCTAAGGATAGACGTCTTCCATGTGATCCTAGCATCCCGGGTTCGAGTCTTGATTCGAGCATGATTGTTCTCTACACTTGTATTATATCTGTAAGGTGTGAAAAAGAACCCCCCTGTAAGAAGGGGGTATGCAAGAGAATGTGTGAAATTGTGGATGGGGGAATGAAATGCAATACTGAGGTTCACCTCGTAAAAAGGGTTGTGACGAATGAATAGTTAAGATGTACTCTTTTCCCTAGATGGCACGACTGAAAACGATTGACGCTCTCTCGGCTTAAAATCGCTGACGAAATCAGCTTGCTTGATAAATGCCTTAAAACACAGGCAGAACAACAAATTTGAGGAAATTCACTTTCTTAGATTTGTTCTTCTATATTATATTCTAGGTTCTATATTATATGCGGTGGTCTGGTGGTAAGGTCTCGGCTCGTAAGCCGTAGCATTTCAGGTTCAAGACCCAATTCCACCGAAGAACTGTCGTGTAAAGAATATTGCACCTTAAATCAGTCAAGCCAAACGTCCTCCCACTGTTGTGGCTTGGAGATGGGGTGGGGTGCCAGCTCAGGTATCGTCCTCGTCGTCTGACCGCTGTTCAAAATGACGTGGTCCGTCCCAAAATAGCCCTTGTGTTGTTTTACAACGGGACGTTAATATAAATAAATCAAATCAAGCTTGAGTCTTTCATTCAAAACGCAGCTGGAAATACTGTTGGAGTTGAGTTGAGTTGTATGTGGTTTACTGGCGCAAGAGCCATGTTGGGCCAAACTGTGCTAATCAAAAGGTAGAAGTATAAAAGATATTTTTTTTAAAAACTCATTTGTAAAAAAAAATAGCACAGATGTTATACGATAAAAACTATGAAATTGATGTGTAAATTTTTTTTAGTAACTTGAAATTTAAATTTATGAGTCATATCATTTTTATATAGTGACGTAAAAAACAAGAGCTTAATTAACAATGGTTTATACATACAAGGTTAAAAAAAAGAAACTAAATGTACGCAAAAAATCGATAGCTCTTAGGAATTAAAAATATTTGGGTGGTTTTTTTCATCCAGCAAGTCTTGTGGTGTTGAAGACGTGGTAAAAAAACGCGAACGATAAATATTAAAGACAGGGCAGTCAATTAAAATATGATGGACAGTAAATTGAACTTGGCATCTGTTGCACATAGGAGAATTTTCTCCGAAAATTAGGTGTTTGTGGGTGAAACGCGTATGTCCTATACGGAGACGAGTCAATTTAACATCCATCTCACGTATAGGATGAACAGGCCAAGGAAAAATATCAGTTTTAATGGAATGTAATTTATTTTGGATTTGCAAATCCCATGACTTTTGGTCCCAGGGTTATACTGTTGGAAGTTCATTACACCGTTCCATTTCCCGTTGAGATATAAATATAAATAAAAACTAATGAATCATCGACCCTGCAATATTATCATATAAAACAAACTAAAAGAAGTACCTTTTTCCCACTGGAGCAAACCATTATCTTCGAACCTCAAGGACTGGTGACGTAGACCAAAAATATCTCCTCTCACAAGATGGGTTACTCGGTTTTTACGTTATTCGGAAAAGCATTCCATTTACAGAACTCAGAAAGAAAAAGAAAAAAAAAGCAACACTATCTCATCCTAACCCTTTTTCCACCACCCCAGTTAATTTATTTCCTAAATTAACGTCTATGATTCCTCTATCCGAGGTTCAAGAACTTCCAATTCATCACTTAATGTTTTTTCCTCTTCTGCTTGCTGCAGAAGATTTAGACCTATCGTCTGAAGTTCTTTCTTGGAGAACCCGGCTCCAGGAAGACATCGTCTGTTATCCTGCACCCTTGGGATGCTCTCTTCTTCCTTCCCTCCCCCTTTCGCACCCCCCTGGTTTATTTATGAGGGCTGTCATAAGCGGTCGAGTCCTTTTAAGTTTTTCTGAGAGCTCTTTCAAATAGCTGCTGGCAACGGAAGTTAAGGGTTGAAGTTGAATGCAAAGCGGGACCTGAAACGTTGTTGTTGCTAGTTCAGATTTTGAATTGGAATTGAAAATCCAGAATGTGGAATTTTGAGTAAAAATTTTAGAACGATAGTAGAGACTGATAAGTAATTTAAGAAAAATGAAGTCGGTCGTCAAGAGGGTTGTTAATTTGACAGCGCCATGCTGGTTCTTGGTGCTTTTTTGGACACTTCCATTCACGCAAGCCGCCGCTTATGGGAGGAAAAGGTGAGGATGGATGCTTTAATTACAAAAATTAACAGAATATGGATAATATGATCGTTATTGAAATGATTCATAGAAAATCTTGATTATTTGACCAAACTGATCACGAATTTTTT
>JAPMOQ010055381.1:179095-194906 GCA_026543055.1 Argiope trifasciata | reverse complement strand
AAAAAACTTTATGTAGTATAATAATAAAAAACTTTATGTAGTATAATTAAACTTAACTTAAATGTAGTTTATTATAAACTTTTATAAATAATTGTGCAGTACAGTTTAGTTAGTTTCCTTAAGGTACTGAAATGGGGAAAAAATCAGTTTGAAATTACTATTGAATTTGAATTTTTAATTACAAATAAGAAGCTGTATTTGTCTCCCCATATAATAGGTTCAGCAAGATAGAAAATGCTTTTATATTGATTTTTAATGTACTTTTAGACAGTGAATTTTCTTATGGAATTTTAATACCAAGCTTGACATTTTAATGAACTGTATTTGTTCTGCATTTGTTATTTTGGTATTATATGGCGATTATTTGACTTTTTCAGTGCAAGCGATTTATTATTTTTGTGTTATAATATTTTAATGTATTTTATTCAAATAAATTTTTTTGCATCGTGAATAAAAGCTTGAAAACTTTATTTGGCAAACTTGAGTAAATTCTATATTTTTTATTTAAAAAAATTCAACATTTTTATTTATTAATTTAGTTTGTTTGATTGATGATTGTTTTAACTATTTGTTTTTATAAACAAATAGTTAAAACATTAACAAATAGTTCATTTTTTAATAAACCTTACGAAAAAGAGTTTGATTAATAAAATATCGATGAATATTTGTTTTTCCTGTTTTTCGATATTCTTTACTGTAAAATACTCTTTTTGGCAGGTATTTTTTTGACATAATTTCAAAGTTATACGGGCCCGAAATATTATCCATGAATATTCATAAGCCGTAAAAATTAAAATTCATCAATCTCTCCTGCAAAAGCAGCAAAAAATATTTCCGAGTTGGAATTAGATAATGCGACACTGTCTCTCAAACTTTTATCAGTGTGTTCCTTCTTTTAATCTTGCAGAGAACACGCTCGTCTTCATCAAATGCAGTCACATTATCAAAAAAAAAATGATTAAAAATATTCAGATTATGCATACATTTGAGAGCAGAACATTTCATTTTGAAATATCGACGTTGAAAATGAATAGAAATGTTTAGTATGAGTAATATTTAAAATTAACTTAAATTTCCAAAATTACCGATTTTTTTTCTTGAGGATATTAAGCGTGCTTTGGGGCCACAGAAATCTGGTGGTCAAGCTTCGGTTTCAGGACCAAAGTGGTTTCAGGTCAAGGCCTGATTCCATTCGAAGAATTGCCATCCAAGAATATCAGGTTTACTTTAAATCCATTGGAAAAAAAATTCAGCTGCTAGTATGGTAAAGAAGCTGGACAGAAGAGTCCAGCTCGGGTGTCATTCTCGTTCTTGGACCACTGTTCAAAATAATGAAGACCATCCCAAAATAACTCTAGTGTTTTAAAAAGGGATGTTTATTAATTTTGTACATTTACTTTTGTTGTTGTTGTTTCGCGTGCACGTGAATTTTCTTAATTTAACACCAACTCCATTAGCAAAATTTTCACACGTTTTGACATTTCTCACACAAGATATGACATTTAAAAGGCATATTCAGAATATATTTTCAATAACATTTCGTAGCTTATAAATATTGCAATTAGGAGCACGATTACCGCAGTATGCTTGTTTTTATTCAATGATTTGGGAAAAATTTTCTTTTGAAATTTTAAGTTTACCATCTTATTCTGTATCGTGTAATTTAATTTCGAAGCGTGTTTCGAAATTCTTTATACAATATTTATTATTTAACGCCTAATTATTAATTTATCCGCATACAGTTTGAAAACATTTGTTCATTTTTTAAAATCAAATTTCTTATTTATTTACTTTTATAAGTCTGTTTCTTTTTTTAAAAAAAAATATCTGGTGCCTTTAAGACAATGACAAAATTATTTTGAAATTTTAAAGCATAATCAACAATTAATCAATTTTATAAGTAAATACGAAATTATGATTACTAATAGAAAATTTATTTACATTATTGGCGAATATGGGTATTTTAGAAATCCTTTATTATCGTAATTTTGTTCTCAAAAAATCTATTTCATTTTAAAGCCTTATTATTCACATTTTCAAACATTGCAGCTTAAACTAATTAGCAAGAGATAATGATTTCTATTTATTCATCAATATTGATTCATTTCGATATCTAAATACACATTTTCGAAAGTATGCCTCTTTCAGCCGATACTAGTTTTTCACACTGAAAACGACGTGTAATAAAACCATTGCGCTCTTTACCATTGCGATATATGAATTTATGGGGATTAACACACCTGCAGCCTATTTAATCGGGTTGTTGATTTCACTTTATGTTGCATTCCACGTTTTTCGCAGTTTAAACTGTTTATTTTTAAAGTTATAGATTTTTATTATATTATCATGTAATTTATAGTATCAGTTCACTTAGTTTTAAAAATATGTGAACTTATTCGCAAACAATGCCTCTAAATAGTGATTTTTAAAAACAACGCAGTCGGAAGGTTAAAGGAAAAGTCACACGAGAAATACATAAAAGGTGCTTTACTTTTTTTTTTTTTAGATAATTTAAAATTTATCAAAAAAAAAGTTGAATTTGTGTATCACAATTGTAATTAATCTAAAGATGAAAATAGACTTCAACTTCCACTAACAGCAATTATTAGCTTCATTTTCTGTTTTGTTATAGAGAAGCTCGAAATACTGCAGCAAAATAAGTTAATTTAATGACTTTTTAAATAGGCAGCATGTCATTTAATAATTTTGAAATATTTTAGAAAATATTTCAAACGTTTTTCATTTTTAATTTCCCTGCGAAAAGATCTGAAAAAAATTATTATAACCCATTTATTATTTTTAATTTAACATAAGTATTTTAAGCTGTTTTATTAACTAAGTAATGAGTGGAACTTATTACTTATTTTGTATTTCTCAATGCATTCCAATCTGATTTTTTTTCCTATTTTGTTAAATTTGAACGGCTGACTTGTTTATTAAAATATTAATGAATGCTTTTATTCTTTGCAGCAATAACTGGTGCTCCTACCAAGTGACAAAACTGGCTTCGTGCAAGGAAAGAAACGGAACTGAAACTTATGTAGGAAGAGATTACCAACGCTGCGGTTATTGGCCGTACAATGAAAACTGTGGTACTTCATACAGGTTCGAAAGTTTTGATATTAATATACTATTTTTCAGCCTTCTATAAATTTAAGAAAAGCAATTAAAAAAAGATACATTCTGTTTAATAAATGTTTTCGTTTTCAAATTAAACTCTTGATGATTCGAAAATAATAATTTTCTTTCCCAAACGATTTTTTTTTGTTTATTTTTAAACTGAAACTATTTATTTTCACACTTTCAATTTACTTTATCGTCTATAAAACTTTTGTGGCAATGTTTTAAAGAATCGTCTGCCACAGAATACAAGCATGTCAAATGTTCTTTCAGATTTTAAACATATTTGAGCTTGAAACTTCAGTGTAAGTTTTTCTGAAATCTTTGTTTTGGATGGCATTCATTTACAGAATTATTTTTATGGATATGCATTATGCATAAAAAATTGCATTATGATTATGCATAAAAAAATATTATTTTCCAAGAGAAAAAAAAGTAGCTGACCCAAGTCAAAATATAATAAAATATTAAATTTTCATGAGAATTTCACAAAGCTTTAAGAATTTTGTTGCTAACAAAGAAATAAACGTCCAGATTGAAATACTGAAAGCTCAAGATTAGATTACAGATTTTAAGGCTTATTTCTGTTTAATGTACCCTTTTGTTAAATATATATTGATTGAATATTGGAGCGTTGTGAAAAGATGCAGAGATTCGGGTTCAAACTCTTTCTCAACATCAGATCTTGGTCCTAAATTATGAAGTCTGTTCTTAATAGCTTTAAATTTTAAATAATTTTTTTTACTTCGCTTTTAGATAGAATTTGTTGATTTTATCACTAATAATTGGAATTTCTTATTTTAATAAAATATTTTATTCGAATTTTCGGTTAAAAATTTTTGGCTCAAAATCGAAATTAAAATTTGTTTTGATCTCTGAATTGCTTTTTGGTTTTAACTCTCAAATTAAGTCCGCTTTCAGTTGGTTTGAAAGTTATTTTTCAGTTACATTTCGCGAGTTTTGTTTATTTATATTAATATTTTACTATTTACTATTAATATATTATATTAATTTATATTAATATTTACCATTGCAAATTCGAATTATATAATACTATTACTTACTAGCTTATAATAACTCTTAAACCTTTTAAAAAAATTTATTTGAAAATTGTTGCAATTAAACAGTAATTTTAAAATGGGCAGTCAACCTCGTAACTTGTGTACCCAATGATGGTAAAATAATTATAGGCCCTTAAATGAAATTTATTGCTTAGCAATATATTTAAAAATGGAATCAAAAAATTTTTCACTTTTAAAAAAAATTCATATTTATTTATTTTCCTTCATTTTTAGTGATGAAAATTGAATGGTTTATTTCAAAATTTTATTCTACAACTTTTGTATTCAAAGAGTTATTTACTAAAACAATTTAAAATCTTATTTGACTGTTAAGGTACAGATTATTTATAAATGTATTATTTATTTACTATTAACTGTTATTTCAAAATTATTGTTCTCTTCTACACTATTTGGACCAGCTTAGTACGAATTTTGAATAATCGAATTTTCACTCTAGTATCGTATTAACCAAATTGAGCTGAAGATTTTTTAAAGATTTTTTTATTACTTAGGAATCGAAGATGCTAGTAGCGTTTATTAGTTATTTCTGAATCGTATCAAATGAGTAGTTAAACAAAAAATTATTTTTCATAATAGATTGTCGTCAAAAAACACATTTGATTCTTGCATCTATTTTAATTATGAAATTCTAAGACTGGCTATAGATTATAGTTGCATATTATTAGCCGAAATTGTTCGTGCTTGTGAGCACCTAAATATCTGTAAAAAGGTTATAATTAAAAACTATTTTCTCTTCATCTAAACTTCAGGGTGATGCAAAGGCCGAAATATGTTACTACATACAAAGTCAAGACTGAAACATTGTGGAAATGTTGTCCTGGATACAGCGGACCTACTTGTGAACCAGGTAATATTTTTTTCTTTTGTAAATGCATACAGTAAAAAAAATTATTTCATTCTGTCAATCTAAGAACTATAAAAAGAATAAGTGTGGATTTTTTTGCATTGCATAGTAATTAAACGTGTGATTAGTTGATACTTGCATTCATTGGATGTAAAATGTAGTTCTTGTTTCCATTGTTGCGATCCTGAGTTCGGTTAAAATGTAAATAAGACATTCTAAACACGTTGGAATTTCTTAAATTGCAGAAAAAAAAACTTTTTAAAAGCTTAGTTTTTTTGGGGGTAGAGGAGTTGTAGGGAGAAAGATTAATATTTCGATTAATTTTTTAATTAAAAATATAATAAAAGAATTTTGAAACAATTTCTTATGAAATCCTACTTAGATTTGCAGCTAAATTTTAGTTCTATATCCAGTTTTCCTTGTGTGACCGAAAGGGCGCCAAAATTCTAATTCTTTCAGGGTAGACTATTAAAATTAATAAATCATGCCAATTTAGTTAAAAAATACATTTAATAACATTAAAGGACACGATTTACACGGGGACAAAACTATTTAGGACAATAACATTTAACATATATGCATTAAAATAATACTCGGGGATTTCATCATTCCAAGAGATGGATTGATTGTTCATGGCAACGGCCGATAGAGGGCCGAGGAAAACAGTTACGGTTACACTTGTAGATCGTTTATACCAGTTTTACGGTTAATATACAGCCGATAAGCATTATCGTAATTTTAAGGCAAATATTGCCTCTAGTATTTATTAAGCAAAATGATGGACCTCCTG
The DNA here is from genome assembly GCA_026543055.1 of Argiope trifasciata. Lineage (NCBI taxonomy): Eukaryota > Metazoa > Arthropoda > Arachnida > Araneae > Araneidae > Argiope > Argiope trifasciata. The sequence continues at coordinate 189,070 of JAPMOQ010055381.1, read as the reverse complement.
GTACAAAATAAATTGATCCATTTTACAATCATACTAAAATTTTTGTGGCAAATAAAGTCATGAAAGTTTTCTTAACACCTTAAAAAGAGTAACTTATCTTTTTTATTCTTTTATTGGCCAAATTAATTTTTTAAAGTCTTAAACTTATTTTTTTAGTTATACTTTGACAATTGCTACATTTCGTCTTCCTTAATGATATTAAACATTTGACATCAGTTGCCACATTTTTTTTCTAGAATGCTTGAACTGCACAAAATCCAAGGATTCCAGAAAGGATAGTTTCAATGGGAACAATGTAAGTAAAAAGCTTTAATGCTTATATCAGATACGTTCAAATCTTAAGTCCTTAGTAATCCATCTTCCATAAAAAAAAGAATCATAAATGTGATTAGACTCCTAATTGATCATGGAGAACTGTTACAGTTAGATTAAACTTATCAATTTGTAAGGGCATCATTTAATACGACATTTTACTGTAGTCCAGATATTCTTCATCCTAGTTTTTATCATTTCTGTTATGCTATATATTTTTGTATTTTGCCAATTTTTTTTCTTCTAAATTAATTGCTGTGTAAATTTTTTCCTTTTTTTCTTTTTAATAAAGTTTACCTACGTCTATACCAAACCGGAAGGAGGGGCCATAGGAGCCCTAGAAACGGGGTGGTGGTGTGGTGTTAAAAGTTAAATAGCTTCTTTAGGAAAATACATATTTCGGTAACCATACAATTCGTACTGTTTTATAAGTCTTATGGCGGTCTGTTCATAAACACACACACTTCTTTAGCTTTCTGCCTACATATTTATAATGGTTGCATGAATATGACCTTATCCTTTAAGGTTAAAAAAGCGGTTTCATTAGTTAAAAAAATTAAAGATGGAGTTATTAATTTTTCCTATCAACTGCAAAAATTTGTCCATCCTTCGATCAACAAATGAATACTGCAAAGGAAAAAAATCTGATTTGATACAATTCAATCATCAAGTCGATTTTTGATATCTGGTTGAAAATGGAGCATTTCTTTAAACAAATCATTCTGCTTTGAACGAATGAAATAGTAGTCTGAAGGAGCAACATCAAGTGAATACGGTGATTGGGTTAATGCATCGTTACGAAATGATTCTAAAGTTTTTTCACTGATTTGACAATATGTTGGCTAATATAACTGTGTTGGGAAATGACACTGGTATATGATTCACAACATTTTGAATGTTTCTCCTTCAAAGTTTCGTTCAAATTGATCTGTTCTACCTGAATCTTTTGCTGCTGCTGGCTTCATCAAATAATACTTCCAATTCTACATCGTGGACATAACTCACACTTTTTGATATAAATTGGTTTCAATATACACTACCAATAGTTCATATCTGCCATGTATATTGAAATCCTTTTTAAATCGACGAAATTAGTTAATTTTCAATGGAGCATATTCAGTTTGAACTTTCAATAGCAATCAAAATGTTTCTACTGTAAATTTCCTTGTAAGAAAATATTACATTATTTCCTGCAAATACAGTTTAACATGAACATATGTTTTCTGAACTTTAAAGAAATATGTATACAAACACTTAGCACTCTGATGTCTCCTGTCAGGCACCATTCAAGACATTGCATTATTTTGTAGTTTTATTTATTTTCTTAAATTTTGACTGGTAAAAGATACGCAAGAGTGTAAAATTCAACTTAAAAAAATTCATAAATATTAATTTTTCAAAGTAATAAACAAGTCATCTTATTTAGCAAATATTTATACATCGAATTACTTTTTGGAGCTCTAAGGGTTAATAAGCAGATCACATACTGATTTTTAAAGAAGTTGTCAAATTTTTAAGATAAGATTTTTCAGATTTATCAACGCTACTGACACAATTTATTACAATGGAAGTAATTCATTTTTAAACACACAATACATCTAGTTTTAAATCAAATGAAAAAACAGTAGTAACTAAAAAGGCGCTTACTTTAAAATTTTTCACTGAAAGCTTAATTCTGAAGATAAACCCTAATTCTAAATGCAAAGAAACTTCAAAACTTTTAATAAAAGGTTTCTTTATTCCTAACCTTACTTAACAGGGAAAAATAAGCCAAATAATATATGGAAATTATATATGGATACAGTATATAACTTCATATATGTATATGATACCTTCATATGATGTACATCAACAATGTCAGAATAAAAATACAAGATGAAGTATTTGTAGTAACCATGAAAACTATTTTATTTTCCCATCAATAATAAAAGTGTATTTTAAAATATGCTTAAAATAATTTTTGAAAAACTATTGAAACCAAAAGGATAACGCAAAAAAATTATTATAATTGAAATATGATTTTTTGATCACAAAATTGAAACAAATTGATGTATATTTTTAAAGTCATCGCTACAAAGCTACAAAATGCCGCCGTCCTGGTATAGGGGCAGTGCGTCTTCCTCGTGATCTGGGTGTCCGGATTTGGGCATGGTTCTTCTGTGTTCTTTCTGTGAGTTGTATGAATGTGCCCCTCTGTAAAAAAGGAGTTATGCAAGCGAATGTGAAGTATGAAAGTAGTCAAGTCGTACTCTTGGCCCTTATTGGCGCTACTGAACAAATAAGAGACGTTTATTTCGGTTTAAATCGCTGACAACTTTCTGTCAGCGAGCTTGTAAAGTGCCATAAGTAACAACAAAAAGCTACAAAATTTGTCTTAACATTCAATTAAAATTTCAAGGAAATCGCACTGAGTTTAACATTCCTTTCCGATTTCCAAAGTCTAATGTACCAAGATTGGTTGTCTTGGATCAATATATCTGCCTATCGATCGCCAATCTCAGTGCACATCTTCACACACATGCGTATACAACATACTGTAACGTATTGATATGGTCCGATCAAATAAAGGGTAACGTTTTACAATTAAGTACTTTATTTACAGTTTTAAGTTGCAGACAAAAAATACTATTTATCATCTAGGTTAAATAAAATATCCATATGGAACACCACAAGAATAGTTCCTCGAAATCTTTCGGAGAAACTCACGAGAACAGTTAACCAGCCGTCTAGTCTAGCGCAGGTACCAGGGTTAGTTCCAGGAATCCACCGAATTCCTCGGGTGGAAACTTCTCTCAAACGCTCGGAGTCTCGGTCCCGGCTCTCCCAAACCCTCGCCTTTTTCTCTCTTCCTTCGACCCTCCATCCCTTTCCTTCGACTCTCCATTGGAGCATTTGGGCTGGTGATTCGCCAATTGTCGTTCAGCAAAATTTCAATGGTCTACCGTTGACCGCAGGAATGTTCATGGAATGTTCACTACGGGAAACAAAGCAGGCTGCACATCTGTGTCGCAGACACGATTAGTGCACGGGTGATCCTTTATCTCGTTTCCCTCTAAAGGGCTCGATGTCCGTTCTTAGAAGGAGGGTTCTCCACCTGTCCATCTGTAGGTAATTACATCGCCATAAAACCTAGACATTGAGGAGTCCGGTCTGGAATTGGCAATTATGGAGCATGAGAAAAAAAACACCATGATCAGGCCGGGAAGAAGCTGAATCGTTACAATACGCACGCTTACTTTTATTTTAGTACGGATTCAGCACTACATTGCATAGGGCCGCGGTGGCCTGGTGGCAAGATCTCGGCTTCGGAATCGGAGGGTTTCAGGTTCGAGACTCGATTCTACCGAAAAACCGTCGTGTGAGGGGGGGTGGTCTCTTGCACGTTAAATCCGTCAGGCCAAACGTCTTCCCGCTGGTGTGGAGAGGGGGTGCCAGCTCAGGTGTCGTCTTCGTTATCTGACAGTGGTTCAAAATGACGATTTCCGTCCCAAAATAGCCCTAGTGTTGCTTTACAATGGGAAGTTAAAATAATTAAACTAAACTATCTCATAATGCACACAAAATACATGCGAGTACTCATAAGAAGTTTGTTATTAACATATCTATTGAAATATCTTGATCTAATAACTTTTTGGCTTGAAGAATGTGTTTTTTAAGGCGATAATTCAAGCTTTTAGATAATTGGTTGAGCATCTGAAAATTGAATAACGTGTAGTATGAGGGTTTTAAAAAAACATTTTAGTATTTTCTGAAAAGAAAGTAGAAAAATTATTTTGTTCTATTAAGCGGTATAGATTATGTACTTTTGAGCTGAACATTAAAAAAGATTTTTAAGTTTTTTTAATCGTCAGAAATGGCACATACTACTTACGCAAGATTTTAAGAATAACTAATGATAATTCACAAAATTAAATAAAAGGGGGGTGCCAGCTCAGGTGTCGCCCTTGTCATCTGACAGTGGTTCAAAATTTCGAGATCCGTCCCAAAATAGCCCGCGTGTTTCTTTAAATGGGACGTTAATGTAACTAAACCAAAACTAATCACTACATTGCATCTATTTCAATGATTTGTAGGTGAACTGGGACAGCAGAACAGACAAAAATCCAGAGTCGCCAAAAGATTATCCGAACGTTGCTCCATCCTCTCCAAGCGATGACCCTAGAAGTCGTAACAAGCCATACGAATGCCAGTGCCCGAGAGGACCCCCAGGACTTCCGGGGACACCAGGAAGACAGGGGCCAAAAGGAGACCCTGGTGAAAGGGGCCTGAAAGGAGATCCTGGAACTCCAGGGACGGTGTACGTTCCTGAAATATCTGGGGACGATAATTGGTCTGGTGGCGCACCTGGATCACCAGGGTTGCCAGGATTGGAAGGACGACCAGGTGAGAAATTTCCGTAGATTATCTTCCACTCTAAAGTTTCTTTCGTACATTTATTTTCTCAAATTGGTTTTGCTTTCACCCATTCTTTAAAAATTATTATTTCAAATTATATATTTGGGAGCATAAAAAGTCCTGCGAGTTCAATCAATAAAATTTGGAACATGGTGTTCCCATCAATTTTATTAAATTTCAGACGATATTCGTGGAAAGAAAATCTTCCTGTCCGTCCATTTGTTGTATATTCTTATTGACATTACAGTATTTTAATAGTTAAGTTATCCATCAATTTTAAATTACACTACACTAGTTTATGAACCTGACATTGTTTAGTATTGAAATTTTTTGTTTCATATTTTACATAAAATATAACACACTAAATCTTTTTATCTTCTTTCAATTAAAATTAGAACATCAATCTAGCCAGACGATTTTTAAAAACTACCGAAAGTCGATTTTCTCCATATGTTATTAGCATTTTTTTTAGAATTAAAATATAATAAATAATATAATAGTTTAAAGTGTAAAAAGATTTTTTTAAATTTCTTATTAATTGAATATCTAATTTTTTACACCTAAAAATTTAACACTATTATGTCGTATATAATTAGTCGTTGAATTCGAACCTGCAGTTGAAGGGGGAAATGTAGAATTGCCAATGACTTTCATTTTCAGTTTTATTAAAAATATCGTCAGATGGAGAATTTGATAAATTTGAAAACACTTTAAAAATTGATAATAAATTGATAAATAAGATTCATAAAAATGTGTTATTAAAAACATTGAACACAAAAAATGTGCTGGAATTGCTAGACAAGTTACAAAATTATATAAATAAAGAATTGAAAATGCTTGTTTTTTGGTTTCAATATAACAATTTTTCAAAAATCTTTTGAATTTTTTTTTTCGTGTGATGTTTAGAAAAAGTGTTAAACAAATGTAGATGTTTTCATGAGGTTCAATATGTCACAGCTTCTATTCGATAAATAACCTTTCATGTGCTTGCAAATCCATAGCATAAAAATGAATGTCTTGGTAATACTATACCCAGTCAAACAATTCCTCATCGAGTTTTAGTAGTTTTTGTCTTTCTAGCGTAAGTGAAGACGTGCCGTTAACCCTTTCAGTTTTAGTTTTGCATTATTTTTACTATCAATTCAATATTTATCAGTCGCCCTATAAAAATAGAAATTTCAAAAATAAATCAAACATAAATTTAAAGTAAAAAGAAATTTTAGAAAAACCGAGTTTTGAAGCAATACTAAACACGTATACAAATAATCAATGTAATATTAAAAAATTATAAGCTATAATTTTAAAATGTATAAAAAAAAGGTTTTAAAATTTCATTCTGTATAGAATATTTCTATCAAAAGAGCATGATTTCGCAATTTTGTTTTTATCTCCAAAATTTTGATTTACCAATATAGAGATTTTTTAAATGTACTTCTTAGTACAGTAATAAAAGTACATTTAAAAATATTTTGTATTAACCAATTTTGGAAACTAGCTTGTCAGTCCGGAATGTTGGATCTTTTGGTTGTTAAGTTATTAATGAGTGAAACACTTTATTAAAATTTCACATCTATATAAATAAAAATGAATGTTTGTATGTCTCTTATGTCTACCTAAACCGTTAATCTGATTGTGATGAAACTTGGTCAACTTATTGCTTACACTTACAAAATAGTTATAGGCATAAAATTATTTAAAAATTTTTTAAAAAATCGAATCTCAACCTCATTTATTTATTAAGAATTCATCTCCAAGTAACTCGCCAAGGCGACAATAGATTCTGTAGAAATGCTAATTCCAAGCTAAATGTTAATATTTTGTAGCTATAGTAGCAAATGTCATGCAAGTCATTCTCAGAGGTAACAACTTTATTTCAGATTATGTGAGAAAGTTTTGAGGAGACCAACCCTGGGGTTTTTTAATTTTAGAGTATTTCCCAGTAACTACCAAAAATATTGTAGCACAAATAATTTTGTTCCATCTTAATTTTCAAAAATTATCTTTTCAATTATATTAACGATTTTATGGTATAAATATATTTTCTATGTTTAATCAATTTTAAAAGAAAATATTTTAATCCCATTTTCAATACAATAGTTTCCTTCATATTACCATTCTGAAAGAACACCAAGTTTTACAATTCTAATAGAATACTCAAATCAAATATATAAAAACGAATGTTTGTTCATATTTTATATAAAGTCGTGCCGTTCTTCCTATTTGAATAAAACATTGCCAAAATATTGATTGCAGTTAATATTTTTTTGGCGGCAGCAAAGAGCCTGGTACCAGCTAGTTATCTGATAAAATTGAAAATTAAATCCGTGATCTGACAAAACTTTAAATTAAATTAATGCATCTATCCTACTACAAATTATTGCGAGCGCATAGTAAAATATATTCTATGGAATAAAAATGGGAGAGGAAATCCTACTTCGAATAAATGCAGGAACATGAAAAAAAAGCTTATCTTAATTTTAACAACTGGAAAAGCACTTTGTAGAATAGTTTGAAACAATGAAATTAGCTCAAATACTATCATAACAATAAAAGCATCTTTATGCGTTATGATTTTTTAGTTGATTCAAAGATAAGAGGACAAAAATAAAATGGCATTATTAAAGAGTTTGTTTTAAAGTAGTATAAAATTTTATTTTTGTGATAATATTTTTAAAGATATCATATTTGCTTAGCTTTTAATCAACATTTAAATTTATTTTTTGAACTTTACTATGTCAACAACGACCTATAATCGGTTTTGAAAGAGCAAAATTTAATTTAAATTAATTTAATTTTAATCTGTAAAATTTAATCAAAATCTAGAAAAATCTGTAGATTTGTATAAAAAGCATATGTAATATTGATTTGAATAAATGATTGGGTACAAAAACAAATATTAAATTGCTATTTCAGACAAATTTATGGGCACATTACGGGAACAAAGAATAAACAAATCAAATCAAACCAAACATTATCTATTCATGTAATGTATATTTGTTATACATTTACTGTATGCATGTTGGTTTCAGGCATTCCAGGAAGAGACGGAATTCCAGGAATTCCTGGATCACCAGGACAAAAAGGAGAACCTGGAAGAGATGGCGAGCCCGGACTTGTGGGGCTTCCAGGACCTCCCGGTCTGCCTGGACCGCAAGGGCCACCAGGACCTCCAGGATCCGTAACCAGAGGTGGAGATGGTAAGAGACAATTACCAATTGATCCTTTGTTTTTAAAAATTCTTACAACTGAACTGAAACCTCTTGTTTGGTGTGGCTAGATCACAATGACAAAGTTAAAAATGTGTCATTGTAATGTAGTCACAATTTTGCGAAACACTTCTCATAATTTGAGAATTCTTGTTCTTGGAATTTTTAGAGTCATGACCATGGCTCTGAACAGTCAACTAATGCTCTAGTCATAACTGTAAAATGATTCACATTATTAAAATGAAGTATTTCGCACTTGAAACAATTTTTTTACAGTCTGAAATAATTTTTTTACATATAATTTCCTCCAATATTATTCAGATATTTACATTAGAATTTCACGTAGATTTGTTATTTATTATGTATCAGTCACCTTTATAGACAAGTTGCTTCGCTCGGAATATTTTTAATTTCCGTTAAATATCTTATACAAAATATTGCTGTTCATAAATATGTTTAAAAATTGTGTTTTTAAGCAACAAATTGTGACAGACATTAGAGCAAAGTTTTGTAATAATTGTATACTTCATCTATTTCTTGTGGAACTAAATCCTCCTAATTGAGTTCGATTACCATGACATTATGAAACATTTCAAAAATAATCATTTAAGAAACATAAAATTAAAAACATAAATAATTTATTTACTATTTGCATGTCGTCTAATTTCATGAGTATCGGATTTTTAGCATTTTTTTTTACTCCATTTGTATATTCCATTTTGTTTTAAGTAGTTAATATGAGGAATAAAAATTCAGACGAAAATCACTTGATTAAATATTTCAAACAACGAATAGCAGCAATTAAATATACTATAGAAAATTATGTAAACAATTTTAGAAGTTGACGAAATTCTGAAAAAAAATCTAATAAATTAGTATAATTAAAAATATTGGGTTTACGTTTGTTTGAAATTCAAAATACATTTTTTTACAGCATCAATTTCAAAATTTATCGCGGAAAACCTCAAAGGTTTACTTAATTTTTAATTTAAACTGCTAAAGGCTTCTTCTCGCCTTCAATTATATTTTTACGATATTTGATACATCCTTGATCTCCGTAGCTCCAAATTTATATTGTAGTACTTTAACTCAGTCGTATAATTATTGTTAGTGTAAAGATAAATTCTGTATTAATGAAATTATTGTTTTCGTCTATTGTTTGTGTCTATTGTTTTCGTTCCAATTACTTGAGCAAATTTCATTAAAAAATTTATTTTAAAAAATATTTTCGAATTTTTAATATGTTTATTTTAATTATGTTGAATTTCTTTTTTATAAGGTATTTAATAGATATCGATACTAATTGGTTGGGGAAAATCTTGTTTAAAAGAATGTGGTTTAATAATGTAAACTTTTAATAATATTGTAACGTTATGTAAGCGTTTAATACAAGGGATGTTCAAATGAGAAAGTACGAAACGGTTCTATGGATACAAATGAAGACTTTATTTAGAGCATATGCAATAGGTCTGAGCACGACGATACCATTGATTAAGCAGCCTAAGGATTCCTTTTTCTCTGATTTTTTGTGGAAATGAGAAGACCCAGTCCTGCACAGAGTCCTTGAGTTCACCGTCCAAATTGAAGCGCTTGCCTTTCAGAACCATTAATTCCGATATGTAATGTGAGAAATTCTGAAGATTACGGAGGTCCATCAATAACTAAAGACTGGGACTTCTCATGGAGGGCGTGGTTTTGCTCCACGATAACGCGCGTCCACACGTCTCCAGGGTCATAAAAGCGAAACTGGACAAGTGATAGCAACTCGACCATCTGTCCTACAGCCCGAACATGCCATCCTGATAATTTTATGCATTTGGTCCCCCTGAAAAATATTTGAAAGGGGATCGTTTCAAGTTGGACGGCGAACTCAAGGACGCTTTGAAGGACTGTCTCATCACATCCTCAAATTCTGAGATCAAGGATTCCTTTGGTTCGTTAATCAATGAGATCGTTCTGTTCAGACCTATGGTGTATGCTTTGAATGATGTCTTCATTTATAAGCATAGAGTCGTTTCGTACCTTTTAATCTGAACACCCCTGCTAATATAGTACAATAATG
>JAPMOQ010055381.1:155447-173158 GCA_026543055.1 Argiope trifasciata | reverse complement strand
TTAAAATAAGTTAAATTCGGGAACTTTTAGTATTTTGTGTATATTAGTAAAATTTTACACTCCATCATAATTTGGAAAAAAATGTTTTTTTATTTAATACGATCAGTATCTCAGTGTGTGGATCCAGTGTTAGGATGACAGGAAAACTCAAATAGATCGATTTAAGATCTTAGTCGCTGCATGAATTTTTATTAAAAATAGAAATTCTCTGAATTATAAAATATTATGACAATATAGGATATATTTATTAAATATGATTTTCTAGGTTCGGAATTACATTTTTTTAATATTTTAAAATGTTAAAAAGGTTATGGTGAAATAGACAATTCAATTTAATTAAAATTTCTAAATTTTTACCAAAGTGCACATTTCTACTCCAAGATGTGTATGCGTCAAATTTGATAGTTGTAGGTCAAACGATCTGTCTTGTAGAGAGCCCTCCCCCACACATACATATTCATATTTCTAATCGCCTTACGACCAGATGTTTCTCTGGAGATGTTGATGTTACATAATTCCACTTAAATCATTCAGATACATTTTCATGTCTATAATTTCGCCAAAATGTCGGACATAAAAACCGTGTTATTTTAATTGTCCTATATAAGCATTGTTCATTGAGCCCATGTAAACATTTCTAATGGAGGCCAATTATAAAACGTTATAGTTCCATAAACAAGTAAATATCCAGTTAAGCTATCTATATTTACATTTTAGTATAATTTTAATTTATCTAAATTTATAAAATATCTTGCTAATCTGATCTTCTAAGACTATCAGCAAGTTCGCTTAGATTGATGGGCGTATTCGATTTCATTAAAATCGGTTAGATATAACTTCATGATTCTGCCAAAATGACTGACGTTAAATCCATGTTATTTTAACCCTTTGCACTCGAAGTTTTTTCATTCGTATTACCAGCAACTCCAAGCGATTTTAGTGAAAAGATCATATTCACTTGTAAGTTTGCTATACGCATTAAAAGAAAAGTCATCAATGTATGTTATTTTTTTTTAATTCTTTATGAATACAAATGTTATGATACATAAAAAAATAACAGAATTATTACATTTTGTAATCTTTCAATGTGTGATGCGAAACATCCTATAACTAGTTTTTACGATTTGTAGTTCGAAGACCAATTTTAAATGGCTCCGCTCCGGAGCCCTCGAGTGCAAAGGGTTAATTGTCTTTGTTAAGTCCTATTGGTTGTATGTATGAACCTTTTTAAATGTTTATTATAATGCTATTAAAATCGCAAAATCCTATTCAGCGGTCTTTTGAATTTTGTTAGACAATTAGACAGAAATTGTTTGTAATTTGTTCATTGAAATGAATATACGTCTTTGAAACCATTACGACTTTTTTGAAAAAAAAAAAGTTCTTTGTTGATAACAATTCGTCGCCTGTGTAAAAATTGGCATGACATTTTGATATTAAATTTGTAAATTCAGGTGGAGGTGTTCTGCATGTTTCCGGTTGCAAACATTTATTCTCAAATAAACTGTTCGAAAAAAAAATACAAGAAATTCCAGAAAGCCTACATTCACAAGAATAGATGCCAGAGCATAAGTCTTATTTTACGATTTTGATTACTTGAAAGAAAGTCAGCACAGCTGGAAGCCATGAGAATAATTGACAAATATTTGAAAGAAATATCTTTATGGCAGACAGATCTGACGTGGTCGTCAAAAACATTAAATTGTCTATGAGCCCAGCAATGGAAAATGAATGGAACAGATTGAACAGATCACATTTTTTGAAAATCCAATTTTGGATAATTTTTTATAGATCCAGTATATAAACTGGAAATTAAAAGTTGTTTAATGGTTCTATTAATTTAGCAATAAGCACTTTACAAAGGCATACTTGAATGAAACTAAATCGCACTGCATAAAAGAAAGTGCTACAATCTCGCGATAAATCCGCGTCCATGGCTTGAATTGGTATTTAAAGGGAACAAATTGGAAATCCGGCAGAACAGTTGGTTGCAAACGGCAGATCAAATTTGTCAGGCTCAAGATCTAATGTTTATAAAAGCCCTTATTAATTTCCTATTTTTTTATTTTAAATTAACTAAATTCTAAAGTTTTCTCTTATTTTCAGATTCAAATCCCACTTTTTAAATTTAATTATTTCTGATACTTGCTTTAAAAAGTTGACAATGCAGTTCTCACCCTGAAAGCGAAAGTATAACAAAAAATAGGAACTGACTTTAAAAAAAAAAAAAAACTCCATTCCTACATTTTGTTATTTTTTCGCCTACAGCGTCAGAACTACATTGTTCCTACTTAGGCCAACAAAGATTCAATTATCCAATGATCAATTATCCAAAATTGTCCACGTTAACAAAGGATTAGGTCAATTCCTACTTAAGTCAACAAAGAAAATTATTTCAGTTACCTTTTATCAAACAATTACAATTAATATATGTATATATTTATAAGACAATCACAATAATAAGTGGCAAAATAGAAAGCGAATTTCCTTGCAATTTTCCATTTGCCTTTCTATATATGGTGTTGGACTATTATTTGTTTGTTTATTACGATTGATTCACTTTCTGCCTTTTTTAATTTCGTTTCTAATTTATGAATGGGGTCGCAGTGGCCTGGTGGTAAGGTCTCGGCTTCGGACTCGGAGGGTTTCAGGTTCGAGACTCGATACCACCGAAGAACCGTCATGTGAGGGGGTCTCTTGCACGTTAAATCTGTCAGGCCAAACGTCCTCCCGCTGGTGTGGAGAGGGAGGTGCCAGTTCAGGTGTGCTCGTCATCTGATCTTGGTTCAAAATAACGAGGTCCGTCCCTAAATAGCCCTCGTGTTGCTTTAAAACGGGACGTTAATATAACTAAACTAAACTAATTTATGAATGAAGCTGATAGTAGTTTATAATTTCTCATCGCAAGAATTGAACTCGCATTCTTCACGTGGAAAAATACCGAAATCCTTGCAATTTACTGATTGAACTACTGCCCGTTGGTTTCAATTTTCATTGCAAACTACTAAAACTCTGTTTAAAGTATTTAAAAAATTAATTTATGAGTTAATATTTGAAAAAAAGCTGCACAAACATTGATTGTCATGCACTTAAAGTTTTAAAAAAACGTGTTGGACTGATAGTTGGAATTGAAAATCTCTGACGCGCAAGGCATTCTCTCCAAAGATACTTAAAGTTCCCTTTATTGATACTAGAAATCCCTTTAAGAATCCCTCAGTAAAAAGCATTGAGGAAAAAAATGCCCCTCACTTTTTCCCTTTCCTGTGTGTACAGGGTCTAACTAAGGCGGGGTAGTTGTCCTGGGGCCAAAATTTATTAAACAATAAATTAATCTCGGAACTAAAATAGTCAAAAGCAATTCTAATCTTTATGAAATAGAGAATTTCACCGGGGGCGATTTAAAAAAATTGAAAGATACAGCACTACAAAATGATATTAATTTGATCGTCATTTCAATGAAAAATACTTTACAAGCTGTGAAAAATATTTTGAAAAATTGTTTAAATTTTAAAAAATAATATTCCGATTAAACAAATATCATTAAAAATGTACTAAACGGATTTTAAATTATTGTAAAAATAATTTTTCTGACAGATCATTTTTAGAAGGTATCGCTGGAAAACACAGTCTTGCTGATCTTTAATTATCTGAAACTTTTATTGACTTTTGGACTGAAAAGGATTTGCTTTTTTTAAAGACGACATATTAAATTTCATCGACATTGAGAAATAACTTTTAATTTGCTTAAGAAATACACTTACTGACATTCTATTTCATGCATATCAAATACACTTTAGTATGCTTAATACCAATATTGTTCAATAATCGTTAAGAAACTTTTGGAAAAAAATAAAAATTGTATATCTGAATTTTAAAAGAATTTTACCGAGGAGCATTTAATATTCTTCTTTGAAAGTTATCGTTTGATTCATTTTATTCTTTAATTAAATATATTGCTTTACAAGTTAAATTAAACAGAATTTAATAATTCTAAGAAAATAAATGTGGAAGAGACATGCAATTCGATAAAAATACTATGTTCTAATTTCTGATATGCGTGTAAAATTAGAATTTTTTTTACAAAGGCACAATAATTTGAAAAATAATATTTCAAGTAGTTGTGATTGGATAAGATTCGAATTAAAAGCAATTTTTGGCAATATTTCTTTTATTATTAAAATACTAAAACTACTAAGATTATTAACCATTATAAAAAAAAACATCCTTATTTGATTTTTTATAAAATAGAGAGCATTTCCGAAGAGTGAAATACAATTTTTTTTATGGTTGTATTCAATTAATTTCTATATTCAACAGAAAAATCAGACTTCTACACCAAACGATAATTTGAAAATTACCCAACTACGAAATTCCTGTAAAGCATAAACAAGTCGTGTTCTGTAAGAATTCTAGAAGAATTTCATTAATTCTTCCTCACGTAGCACATGTTTTTGATTTACTTTTCTCACTCATAAAATTGATTCTTATTGAACTCAACTCGCCGTCATTTTTACGTCATACGAGATGGAATAAAGTAAAGGTAGACGGGAAGCAAGAACAGTCTTTCAGAACAAAATGCCATAGGATGTGGAAATCATCTGCTGTATTTTTCGTTTTGTCGAGCTTGCTTCTAGAACCAGTTGCAGGAATAGTGGTAAATCCTTGCTCTGTGGCAGATGTTTTCGTAAATAAATTAGGTGTATCTAAACAAAATGCTGCGAAATGTAAGTGCTCATTTTGAAATTTTCACCTGCAATCATTCAATTTGAATGCTTTGATCTTCATTTATCAAATAAACTATGTGCTACTTTATAATTTTGAAAATAATGTATTATTTTAAGGTGAACTTATAACTCAATTTTTTAAGCAGAAATAATAGAAAAATTTAAGGATACTAATCTTTTAAATATTTCAAAATATCTGATGAAGAAGTTTGTTAGATTGAACATTTCGATGTTATTCTTTCCAACGAAATTTTTTCCATGAAAATTGTAATAGCTGAAAAAAGAAAAAAGAAAATATGAATATATTGTAAATTTGCCAAACATACTTTAACCCTTAACTGGGGAGGTGCTGTTTTTGAGACCGCCTTTTCTTTACACTCGAATCAAATTTTCTAATGAAAGTATTAGATTGAATATCAGTCAATATTTTCTGCAGACATTTTTCTTAGTATATAAATATGTTTTAGAAAATTTTTCAAAATGTTTTATCACTAAAAAAAGTAAATGCGTTGGAACATATATTTTCTTCTCAAATTACATGTAACAATAAATAATATTCTTGAAAAAACATATTACTTTATACTTTTTAAATCCTATTTATTTTCCAAGTATATAAAGGTATATAGAAAACAACATAATGCAAAATTCAACAATTATATGAAAAAAATGACAATGGGTAAAATGGGCTCCTTTTTTTAAAGACTTGAATGATTTTCATACCACAGTTTTCTCGCGCATTTTAAACTTGCAGGTTAAGTACTATTATAAAAATCAATCTATAAATTTTTATATATATATCTCTTGATATATTAATATATTATATAAATTTTTCAAAAAACATTATCATTAGAAAAATTTATTGTGTTTGAACATATGTATCAGTATAGTAGAATGCTAACTTTCATCGAAAAACTCTTTTGTACAATTATCCTTTTCACTAAAATCACTTTTTACTTCATTTAAAAGTGTCTGGAGCATTGTTTCATACTAGAATCAGTAAATTGGAAGCATTTCTAGGCCCGAATTTCCCAACCACCAACAAAGCCTTGTTTATCACTGGGACACTAACGAGGAGGAGCGGTCTAAGTAACGTCGCTAAAAGAAATAACTGAACTATTTTAACCCTCCGGGCGCCCAGTCATTCTGAGTATGGCTTCTCAAAAATTTCTCTCTATCCGTCAATAGGTTGCTTCAAAAAAATATCAGCTTCACACGAGACAGTGTCCGAAAAATAAACGAGCATTTTTCACTTCCCCTCTTTCGCAGCTGCAGGGTTCCCATTAACCCAGTGGGGAGACTGGTTTGCAATCTATCTGGTTATCTTATCTTACTGATGACCACTTCCCTCCCCTCCCTTCTTCACTCACTAACTTTTTCGTATTAGCAATATGTAATTTCGAATTCAACGGGGATATGAATTCATATCTTTGAAAGGGAAAAAATATTTTGCATAGAGGTCTTAAATTTGTAAACTAAATTTTTTATATCATTAGATTGCCTATCTCATATCTGTATTTATTCCAACATTTTTACAAATGGCACTATGCTATTAATTGTCTTTTTCTTTTATATATATATATATATATATATATATATATATATATATTTAAAGATGAAAAGCATTTAGAAACATAAATGTGCTAAAGTCATGCTACACATTTACACTTTTTCTGCATATTATATAAGTAATATTTAATGTAAATGAATATTCTTTTTTCAGAGCGCATATAATTTTTAAAATTTGTGTTTCCTATAATTTATTTTTAGAGACGTAATTTAAGATATCTTTTTCACTGAGAGGTGAAAAATTTACATCTTAGTTATAACATCACACCAATTAATGTCGTTGCTCTTTCATAGAGAAGCATATGCTTCGATAATTTTTTGACAGACTTTTTAAAGCTGCATTTTAAAGCTTTTGGAATTTATATAAATGTTGGAAAATATCACTCAAGGTGTTCTTGCATTTAATATTAATAGGATATTTTTGTTTCTAACTCGAAATTGTAAGACAATTTTCAAAAGAATTTGAAAAGATATTTTTCACTAATTATTTTTAAAAATTTCCAACTGATGAAATCAGTTTTTAGTGAGATATGAAGCGATATTAATTGCAATTCTCTCACAGTAGTATTCGAGATTTATTTTATATGTAAAGGTCTTATAGCCTTAGTTATCTAAATATTTGTATGAAATCAAAACTTCTTTGTAAAAATAATAAATTGTGATTTTTTAAAAATGTAATTAAAAAAATTACTTAATATATTTCTACTTGTTTTGAATAAAAAGTTATTTGTCAGTTTAAATACAGTTTTGTTTTTAAATCAAATATCGCTTTTGGCAAGAAACCACTTTTCAGTGGTTCAGCACAATATGCTTTAGAATCTATCTTTGAAAATATCAGAGTTAACAGATAGGCAAATTTTTTTAAAAGTTCTGAATGACAGAATGTGCAATTGTATGAATCGTATGTTCCAAATTAAATAATTTCGTACTTGTCATATTCCTAAGTGATATCAAGGCAAAACAGAATATAAACCGAAATGAAGGCTATCGGGGATGATAACAAGAGCATGTTTGTAGCAACTAAACAAGTTGCAAAATAATTTTACTAATATTCAAATAAAATTTTTGGGTTGATTCTTCAAACAAATTTTTTAATGTTTTTCTTATTCAAAGAATCTGATCTTGAAAAAAACTGATGTATTTTTGAGAATAAGTTCTTCATATTTAATTACTATTTGTTTAATTTATATATTGTTCAAAAATCTACAGCTTATTTGAGTTTTTTATTAATAACGTACTGAATGCAGAAATAATACAGTGATTAATGTATAGAATACGGTACATTAATCACTAACAGAATCAGGTATAAATCCGAAATTAAATTTAATAAAGTAGTGAAAATTTAATTTTCATTGAGCATTTTATTTCTATTTTCAAGCTAATGTTCATTTGATTATAATCATTGCGCTGACGATTCCTATTTCTTCATGATACTCCAGAAAGAGTCACTAAAACGTAAGAGTTTTTTTTTTTCTTTTCAAAATTTAATCTTTGCAAATATTTTGAAACTATTAGTATGATATCATTTAAAATTATAGAATTTTTTTTAAATAGTTTTAGAGAACTATTATTTCGAATTGGGATTAGTTGCAATGAATATAAAGTATCTCATATGTCACATTTAAAAAATAGTTTCCTAAATATTTTAAAGTGCTCTTTAAAACATTCATTCATTCATCATCAAAGTCTTTATGATGCCGTTAATCTTGATTTCATCAATAATGGCATATCATGCGAAAGATTCATACATCGAGTTGTTTAAATAAGCTATTAAAAAGTTCTTAAAATTTTTAACTGAAGTTACTGTTTAAAAAAAGCAGATATTGTTTGCCAACGTTAAGAAAGTAACGACGGAACGTTACGGTAAAATAACAAAAGTGATTTCAACTTCATTTCTATAAAAAAGAAATGTTACAAATTATTTCTAAAATTCTGAATTGTTTATAAAACCGGAATAAAAATTGTCCCGAAAACTAAAATTTTGTCTTTGGAAAGTTAATCTTTTGAATTTTAATGTGATACAACAATTGCCAATAAGCTTTTCTGCTTGATTAAATTTAAATTAAGACTTAATAAATAAGAAATTAGAAATTTTAAAAAAGATTCTAATTATTGATTATTTATTGGTCAGGAAGTAATTATGTACCAAATTTATAAATCCAGGACCTGCTGTTTATGATAATTTTTTGTTTATTTTGTTTTCTAGCTGTTTTCTAATTTTTTGGTGATTTTCGCTTCTCGCGATTTACAAAAAACGAATTTAACAATATGCCTATTATAAATATACTACAATTTTTGATTCAGAAGCTATAATATAAATTTACATTACTGAGAATTAAATTAAATAAAACACAAAAAAAAAATTAATTTAAACACAAATAATTAAATTAAAACATGAAATTTCTTGCAAGTCTTTATGCCGTATTTTTTTTTTTTAAATGAAAAAGAAAATTGAAACATTCTTAGGTCAAAAATTAAATTTTAACAAACAGTCTTGATTTCTTAACTGAAAATCTGTCAACGTATTCATGTCATGTATTTTGAGGCAAAGTAGTTAAATAACTATATAAAATAAATTCCTCTTATTTTTGTTATTTTTTGAAGGCGTTAGACGTATTTTAAAATTGTTTAATAGCAACATTTTACTGGAAAATATGTTTAGAAATATTTTTCTTTATTAAGGATGGAGTTCTTAAGTTATTATTTTGGTAAGTAAAATTTAGTGACAAGATTTTTTTTTCTCATAAGTTTCCGAAAACCACATGAAATACTTCCTACTTAAATCATTTAACGATAAGGAATTCTTTTATGATCGCTAAGTGCTTCTAGGCGGCTCTCTTTAGGGGGTTATCGTAAAGTAATCTATCACTGACAAGAAGGTCATTAACGGAGGGGGAAGGCACAGTAGAAAAAACACGTCTTCGCCCTTTTCGACGCTTCAACCGAAAGTAGGAAAAAACCGTTTGCGCCCGTCTCGGAAACAACTGACCAGAGCGAAAAAACACGGTTACGCCCGTTTCGGAGGGGATGTGCCTTCCAGAAAAAAACGTCTCCGCCGCTTGGAGGGTTAAAAACCATGCGCTGAAATCGGTTGAAAAAGTGCTGGTTTATTGAATGTCACGAAGCAGGAAGCTACAGGATCTATCAATTCAATTGAGCTAAAAATAGAATAGAGGTAATTGAAAGTCCATCGTTAGCGATCTCACAGACCGCAGTCCCCAATTAAGGGTTAAAAGAAATTCTAGAATTTATCCAGTTTGGAAATCCAACTCATAAGGACACAAAAAATAGAAAAAGAAGATTTTAAAAATCTTTTTTTAGCTATATTATGAAACAGTAAAAATGTTAGAAAGAATAATTATTAATTTTTTTGTGATTCTAAAGTAAAAAAGTTTGGGAGAATAATTATATTAATTTTCCATAACTATGCATAATTTTTTTCTTATGAAAGAATAATTGATATTTGAAAGATTTATTGCAATAACAAAAAAATAATTTAGGAAATAATTTTTTTAACTCATTTTTACAGAGGGAAAAAAACCCTCTAAAATCATGTAAAACTAGCAAAATAATAATTTTTATTTTAAATATACAAATATATAAAATCTGTATATCACCTGTGGATTGCCATAACATTAAACTAGGAAATATTTAAAAATGCCAGATTAATAATTTTTGTCAATAAACTATAATATCTATCAATACATCAGTGGATGTGCATATTATTAAACCATCTACTTTTAATAATTAATTTGTTCTTCGATAATATTAGTAGGGTTTTAATTCAATTAATTATTAATGCATAAATTGATAATCATGATTTCTATAGAAAAATATTATTTAACTTTAAATTAAGACATATCTGCATCCTTTTATATATTTTTTTTCGCTCATTGAATAAAATCCTGTGTGTTAACGCCCTTGATGATATTAATTCAGGTCTTCGCATTCACTTAAATAGGGGATGTGGTCTCCCCGAATACTTTTTGTATACTGTCAAATAAAAGCGTTATCTTGCTGTTTTCTCCCTTCTCCCTAATAAAATTGTAAACATTGAGTAGTCATGAATGCTTTGCAAAGCATTGGCAAAATATAATTATGAAATATAGAACTTTGGTGTGGATTTAGCAATTTTGTTGAATTTATTAGAGCCAATGTGTATTTTGGACTACTTTTTTTTACAACCGATTGAAACCAAAATTTGACAAAGAACTGCAATCATTGTCACGCATACCAATTTCCATTTATTGAAGTTATTGCATTTTTGAGTTACATGTGCGCCAAACAGTAGGCCAACAAATGGTCGACCCATTGGCAGATTTCATTCAAAATTTGCAGACTTTATATTTTAGATGCTAATCTTGTGTATCGAATTTTGATTATCTACATCTTGGCGTTTTATATTGTGTTTCCTCGTACTAGAAAACCGGATAGATTGATTTCCTCTTTATGGATTTCACTAAAAAAAAAATTAGAAATCTTCAAGTTTGACGTTAAGATCAAGTATCAAATTTAATCCGTCTAGCTTAAAGCAGCTTGATTATTGGGTTAGCAGATAGAAAGGCATATTTCCAAAATTTCTTCACATATGTTTAAAATGCCGATAAACTTTAAGTTTTTGCCAAATGATACAAACTTTCGACTCTTATTTAAAAATTTAAAGCTGTAGCAACTAGGTGTGCCCTCTAGTGGCACCAGACAAAACTCTGGTAGTCAGCATCCAGCCGTCAACAATGTAGCATGTTATAATTTTCACTGCCTGTTTTATCGTGTAATTGTTTTGTTTGATTAATATAAAATTGTAATTAAGTGTTTGTGTTTGTGCTCTTGGATAAAATATATAATTTTTAGGGCTAGCTGGAATTTTGTTTATTTGTTTAGTCAATCACTTAGTCAAAAATGCTGCCCAACGTGGGGCTGGAACCCACGACCCCGAGAAACTTTTTAATTTTATAAACTTTAATAAAATTATTTTATTTAATTTTATAAACTTTTATAATTTTATAAACTTTTATCTTGCAATGAACTGTGCGTTAGAAAAATATTTCCTTTTGTTGTTTCAATATATAGTATTTCTTTTTTACTGTATCATATACGAAGTATAGAAGATGTGTTGTAATTGCTAAAGAATTCAAATTCGAGGCACTGGTGAATCTCTTCATTTCGGACCTCCGAGAAACCGAAAAGCATGTTTTTGGCAATATGTATTTTTACCTGTTTATCAAAACTATAATGCGAAAACGTTTTGAAGGACACGAGTGAAATTTTGTATATGAACTTACAATCAAATTTGGAGTTTCCACCACATTTTTAACAAAACCCAATCACCGAAATTCTGCCGATTAGTTGTTTGAATACAAATAAATGAATTTAATGATTTCAAAACACTAAGTAAACAAAATTTGATATATAATTTTAGCATCTAATATATAGACTTTTATCAAATTTTGAACCAAATTTGGCAAACAGTCGACCATTTACACTTTCGCATATTTTTAATTGAGAAAATTCAAAAACGAAATGGCTTAAATCAATGAAATTCTCCAAGAGTAAACGCAACTGTGGGCCCCCTCCGTTTGCGTGATTAAGAATTAAAACAGTATTCTGAACAATGATAATGTTGCACATACTAAAAGTCTACAAGCTTGTTTCCATGTGGCTGGCTGAGCATCAACTGACGTCCTTATTTGGCAAAGATCGCAGTGATATTTAAAAAAAAAAAAAAAAACGGGAAAAGTTTATTTATGAATAAGGAAATCCCCAACAGACATGTTAAGACAAAGCGGATTGCCTGGAGCCCAGAAGTTGAAGTTGAGGTGGGGTTCAAATGGACTTGGAAATCATCAACTGTCTACTTTTGTCTATATCCAATGTACTGTTTTTCACAATCATTTAAATTGCCAGTTACTAAATTTAATAAATTCCGAGCCTACTTTCAGCAAATTAAAATTAAATAAAGAACTATCTAGGGTCAAGCATATGGGTGTAATGCTTAAATCCTCTTGCTATTCTAATTATCAAAAAAGAAATTGGAAAAATTGTCATTTTTCTGTTGTAATTAATAGCCAAAACAGGATCACGCATCATTAAATAAATATGCAAATGTTCGTGGGTTTTTTAAAAAAATTTCTAAATATTTTGGGCCCCAAATTGCTTTTTGCACCCGGGCCCCTTCATAGAGAAGGTCGGCTCTGCTAAGAGTTATATTGTCTTGTGATTATAAGTGTAATTCTATGTTAAATTTTGATCTAAATCGGTTAGCAAAAAGAGACCAAAAGACGTATTCTCAAGATAGATTTAGTAAAAATGCAAAATTTATGCCAAAGAACTGCCTTTTGTAACTAGTTCACCAACGCTATGCAAGATATTCGCGATATTACCCATGACTCACAGTTTTATACGGGGGTTGGTTGGGGGGGATTGACCGGAGAGTTTATAGGAGACCATTCACGCTGGTTATTGGCTAAAGAATTTGAAAACAATGACTGACATGATAAGAAATGTAATTTTGCTTTACAGCTTGGGGAGATTTATTTTTATGGTAGAGATTTAAAAAATAATCTTTTTAATATTAAGTTATAACAAAATTGCACCTTTATGAGCTATATTTTCAAAATAACTTCAAGATGATGAAAATGAAATTAGGAATTTCATACAAAAAGTATGTTTTGACTTTATGCCTCTAAAATATTTGTAAGAAATTTATAATAATTTCTAGTTAATTTTACATTTTCAAAACGATATTTGTAACAATTTTACAAGAAAAAATTGTATTACACGTTCTTTATAAAATATTCTTGTAGAAAATCAAAGCAAATAAGTCTTCTTAAAATGAAAACAAAGAATCGAATTAAAGGAATTTCATAAGCCATTTTTATTATTATAAAACGCTATTCTATTTTTTAAGACTTAAGACGGTCTTACTGCAACATCAAAATAATTTATAAAAGCGTACTTATGCGTAATTCAAACAAATATATCTGAAAGTAGGTTGCTTAATAAATTTGTGCCGCATATGACGTAACCGAATGTTTTATTATTCTTCTCAATAATTATTTCCGAAGAGCTTTTAGCAACATGAGATAATGAGGAATTTTTAATGCATGGGTAAGATAAAGTTAATGCATTGTATTCGATTATGGTCTTGCGTCTATTTGTTTCTCAATAATTTCTAGAACAAGAATCATAAAACAGAACAGCATTTGAGCAAAATTTATTTTATATTCAGTTCTAGCTTAACACTCTTGACCGATTTAAACTGCTGAAGTGTGCTATAATGATGCTGTATTTTGTTGATACAGCTGTATATTTTTATCATTACACTCATTTGTATGACAGCTCACGCAATGGGAGATTTAGACATGTATTTTTAGGTCAGATGTAGTGCATATTATGATTCCCCATCTTTTAATAAATTAGACAAATTAGATATTCATTTCAGATCATTTTTAGCTTAATCTACATGCTAATGTTTGATTCTAGTATTTTTTTTAAACTTTCATAACATATATATATATGTGTGTGTGTGTGTGTGTTTTTAGTTATTTTTAAATTTATAATTTAAAAATAACTAAAAATAAAATTTTTGAAATATTGGCTATAATTGTTACTAAATCATTTCTGTATTTATAAATATAACTTTTCCGTTATTATAAAAGGCTATAAAAATAATAAATTTCAAATAACTATAACATAAAAAAAATCGTTATTTTAATGGAATTTTTGAATTTTTTACAAATTTATTTATTTTGACAACTAGGTTAAACAACTTTGCTCAATTGACCTGTCTTTTGCCACCTTCCGATTCCAGCGAAATTAGTCATAATGCTATTCAGAAACTTGCAACTAATCACAATGTTTTCTCATGGAATTCTGTTAACTCTAATTCGTTCAGTTTTTTCTTTAAGGAAGACATACGTTACTTACTACAATCTATTCCTTACTAAAAACATCACCATTCAGTATTAAATGCATTCGTAATATTCTTCTAGAATTCTTACAGAACATGGTAAGTTTGTATTTTTATTTTTATAAGAATTTCATAGTTGGGTAATTTCTACATTATCGTTTGATGTACAAACGTTTGAATTTCCTATTGAATACAGACATAAATTGAATTCAGCTATTAAAAGAATTGTTTAATTCTTGGATCGTACACACTATTTCATAAAAAGTCAATTAGCTTGTTTTTATAGTTATTATTTAATCACAGTAATATTTAGAAGGGGGATTTGACTTATTCTTATCACTATTATAACATTGTCAGAACATTTAGACGTCGGAAGAGG
The DNA here is from genome assembly GCA_026543055.1 of Argiope trifasciata. Taxonomy (NCBI): domain Eukaryota; kingdom Metazoa; phylum Arthropoda; class Arachnida; order Araneae; family Araneidae; genus Argiope; species Argiope trifasciata. Next base: position 158,580 of record JAPMOQ010055381.1, on the reverse strand, counting down.
AATTTTTTTTTAAACTTCATTTTCATTTTTGAAAGCCAATAAAGTCTTTTTCTTTACTGCTATAATATTTTCAGTTAGTTATAAGTAACAATTAATATTGACTTATGACAATAATTATAATTATTTCCAACTCTTGCGTAATTGTTAATTACTTATAGGTGACAATTGCACTAGCTATTACTGACAATTATTACCAACTCTTACAATTGCAATTTTGTATAAAATTTATTAGAAATCTACAAATTTGAGATGTAATTCCAGGTACAAAATTTCAGCCAACTATCTCAAAGCATTTCTAAACTAGCGTATTAGTAGAGAGAGAAAAATAATTCCGAAAATGGGTTTTTTCGAACTCGGAGAAGTTTGAAATATTGAGATTCTTTAAAATCTTGAATTCCCTTTTTTGACGATTGCAATGCTTTCTCTATACTTTACTTTCGAGAAAATAATGAAAATCATTTTATGTAAATTAGGCATACGATAACAAGTAAAAATATTATACAGACATGCCAGTGTAATAAGGTAAATCTACTAAACATATTGAGAAGCGATAAAAACTTAATTGAGATCAATCATTACGAATATCTCTTATCTAGGTTTTCATGTATATCTCTAGTGATCTTCAAGTACCCCAATCGAATCAAAAGATTGCAATGAATTTTTCATTTGTTTTGGTGTGCCCATTTATTAAAACATTATTTTATAATACTTTTTTATTTATAGTACTTATTTTAATGTTACAAGAGTTACATTTTCATCTTTTAAATTTCGCTGGAATTTTAACATTTTTGAAAAATTTCTTTCTGGGATGTAATTTGCATTTTTAAAACCATTGATACTATTAATTATTGGATGCCTTTCATTTTATGACGAGAATTTTAAATTGCATGTGACTTTTAACACCATATGTTTGGCGCAGTATCGCCATATTTGGCTCTTGCGCCTTTAAACCCCACACTACCTACCTACTGTCTTACTATCAGGAGAAAAACCCTATAACCCTAAAAGTCGGATTGAAAACGGGATGTTCTATTACATTTTAAGGGTGAAAGCAAGGGCAGTATTTCTTTTGAAGCCAAAAGAACCGGTTAGAAAGTATCATTATAATTAGAAGAATCGCCGGCTAAAATTCTCATTTTGCTTTGTACTTCGGTCCATACTTGCAATAATGACTTCAAAAAAGTACAAATGATTGCTATTTATTTTTAAAAATATTATAAATATCTGACGGTGTTAATTTGTTTCGATCAACTAAATTATATCAGGATTTCTGAGTAAAATTATTTCACTAATATATTCAGTTAGTAATACATGCCAGCTAAATAATTTGGAGTGATGTTTTGATTTATTAAGTTGCAAGCATTAAGACTGAAGACACATGAATCTTCAAGAAAATATCAAACTATTTTGTTATTATCTGATGATTTTTATTAAATTAACGGCCGTCTTAAGTATTAAAAAAATCAATACCAAAGCAGTTGAAGAAATATCGCTAAATTCTTTCTTATACAAGACATTATTTTAAAGCCTAAATAACAAGGAATTTTCTAAGTTTATCTACAATTTAATTTTAAATGTCATATAAATACATCAGTGTAAACACAAACAAAAAGAATGTCTCTCCTAATGAAGCGTGCTCAGTCAGCCAAATGCTGTGGCCTGCTTTAATATCTATTTCCCTCCTTACTCAGACTCGTCTATTTACGGCAACCATGGTCAGAGCTCTTCTTGTGACGGTAGGACAGTACCTACCGTACATCTCTAATAAGGTTGTTATTTTCCAAATGGAAATCATAGAGCATGAACAAGAACAGGATAGCCAAGAGTGCTCAGATTTTTATTGCTCTCAGAATCAAAGATAGGAGCGAAATGATAAAGCGAAAACATAATTAGGAGTCCTCTATCCAACTTGCTTGTTTAATGACACATTATAGCACGTTTTCTATTTCGTTTTATAATGAAGAAAACCGAAGAAGCATTTTTGATTCCTTCACCTGATTTGGTTTAAAATTTGATTCACATCTACAATCCTTGTTACAGAACCACATTTCAAATGTTCTTTTTCTAAGACGGTACGTTTTTGTTTTGTTGCAATCACAGAAACTTAAATATAAGGCTGACTAGATGATCAACATTGTTATGGATCTGTTATAAAATTTAAACAAGATCTACAATTCTTATGATAAATCTACATATCAAATTTTATCCCTATGCATTTTTGAATTAGCATATTCACTTATAGACAAACAAACGAATTTCCCTTTTATGGAAATCTAGAAATTTGATATTATGATTATATACGAATTTCATTGATTTAGTTCCTGCACCTAAGAATAATCACGTCGACAATTAAGAATTCAATATAATTCCACAAAGGTGGGTTCAAGGAGGTCTGAAAATTTGTCAAAAGCTTCAAGTTCGGATTTTTTTTAAAAAATATCGTAACTTTTGCTTTTTTTATAATTTCATACTCAAGTCAAATGAGGTAGTATATTACTAGCAATTGGATTAGCTTCTTAACCCCCATATTTAAAATCATTGAATGATGTATCCTAGTGAGTATATTTATTGCTTGTTCAATCTTTATTAGAACACAAGACATCTGAGATACAGTAACGCGTGCAAATAATTTCTGTCTTTATATATATATATATATATATATACAAAATAAGCCAAGCAAAAAGGAATCCAACCAAATCAATATTAATTAATTTAGATTCATTTTTATTTTAGTTGTATTTAGTTGTAACTGCATTTGCGGTCACCAAATACAATGATTGATTTAAAAACTAAAAACTTTTTTAATTCTTAAACTTGTTTGAATCCGTAATGATTTTTAGTTTCGATTCCGGTTTTGGTTCCGTTTCCTTGGCTAGTGCCGCTTTTGTTTCGTTTACATAATTTTACTAATTATAGTAATTTGGATTTGTTTCATTAATTGGTTCTATTTCATTTACCTTTCATTGTGAGAACTTTTAGCGTTTTATTCCGAATTGAGTTTTTATTTCGATTTCGACCTAGTTGGTTTCGTTTTAATTTTTGTTGATTAGGAAATGGGTTTTAATAATTTTATAATTGTATGTATGTATATATATATATATATATATATATATATATATATATATATATATAT
>JAPMOQ010055381.1:102265-130517 GCA_026543055.1 Argiope trifasciata | reverse complement strand
AGGGTACACATCCGGTGGCAACGACTTACTACCGTACGTAAAATCCCCTTAGCACGTCGAGGAACATGTAAATAAAAACAACTTGTTGCCAGATCATCATTAAAAAATAAACAAAATGTTTTCTGTAGAAGTTTATCACTGTTGCTAATCCTCTTTATATCTTTGTTATTATGATTCGATTTTATCCATCGTATTTAATAGTAATTAAACAGTAAAGTTTTTTAATAAAATTAAAACACTTCAGCTCTTTTGATTTAGATTTCTAGCTTCTAAAAAGTGTGGTCACACTGTAGCTTACAAATGACGTTTAAAATTAAACAAACCAAAAAAGAACAAAAAAATGTATCTTAAATTAAACTTACAAAAAATTAAAGAATGAAGAAAAATGTATTCCTAAAGAAATGAATCAAAATTTTGAGAAAATCCTTATTTTTTCTATTTATTCTGTTTCATAAACATCAGTATGAGTACACAGATCTGTTCTCCAATCTTGTGTGATAAGGCCTTAACAAACTGACACCCTTCAAAAAGCAGCGGATGTAGTATCTCCAAAAATTTTACAAATACATCCTAGTAAGAGTTTATCCCCTCTCCCTTTCCGTAAAAAATCTGGATCTGAAATAAGATTGTGAATGCCATGAATGCTCGGATTTTTATTTCCAAAATCTTGCCTTTCAGTATTTTTTCATTTATAGCGAAGGGAAAAAAATTTTAATTTTCACCTCTTTGTTTAAGGAATTGAAACCAAAATTTAACTCAGGATTACATTTTTAATTCTATGATCCTATACCAAATTCCAATAATTATCAATCGTATTTCAAAGCTATAGTGGTTATATACATATGAATGCATAGATTAACATCCGATCAATCCTTTGACAGGGTTTATTCAAAATGATGCGAATCTATACTTTCTGTTTAAAATATGTCCCATTTTATCTATAAACTTTCATGTTTTGTAGTTCATGGAACTTTCATGATTTGATCATCATGCATCCTTTTCACAGGCACGACATAAGACTAAGCAGAAAATACTTTTTCTGAACGGATTTCTTAAATAATTCGATAGAAGTCTACAAAACGAATAACATTCAGGCGGACATAATACTAAAAATGTTACTTTTTTAACATGATGAGATTTTTTTTTTTAAAACAGGGTATTTGTCAAAAGTTATAGATTGAATCTTTTGAACAAAATGAAATACTCAGGAGAAGACTACACAGTCAGTACTTCGGAAACTCGCCAGCCACGCCCTCGATCAGCAGACGACTACAACAAATCCTGTCTATACTGCAACGTTCAGAGGTGGCGGGGTGGTCGACTTTATGCAAGAAGTTACGCCCTCGAAGCACAGCAACACAATCCACCCCTAAACAACAGAGTGACACTAGGCACCTAGCCCCATAGTCACACCTACCCTGTGGACTTACTGAAAAATCACTTTGCTTCATATGCATTACCAAAGCAAAGGTAGTACTTAGCTGCATAACCTCCTTTTACGTGGATATTGGAGAACAGATAATAGGTTCCACGAACTTACCTGATGAAACCATACCCAGAACCAGTATTTAAACTAAACCCGAACTTGCCAGTAAATAGGACACTGCCATTGATTCTTTCCTTAATCTCAAAGTCATCTGTACACCACTAAAGGACTGTCTTATGATCAAAGATGAATCGAACATTCTGTAACTGATGCGAGATATATGAATGAGGATTTAGAATCTTCCCTACCAACTTTTTCAATTATACAATTGGCCCCTGCTTGCATTTTTAAGAGTGAAAACTCTCATTTATATACAAATAATCTAATCAAAGAATTTCTGGAAAGTGAGGACATTTTGCATACGGATTGATAGGTTAGATATCCAAATTTTACTCCCATATAAACTTTGAGACACCTTGAGGCAGTAATCACAACTCTCTTTCTTCAACCAGAAATATTCAAGATATAGATATTATTTTACTAAAACAGTGGGAATTATTGCCATTAAGGACGATAAGCAGCCAAAATTACAAAATGAATTCATGTCAATTGTTTAGCTGAAAAAGAGGCCATACCTTCTATTAAAACATTTTAGCTTTATATTTTAACATTTGTTTCATAATTTCTATTTACTATACTTATTTAAGCTATAAATGATTTCATTAAAACCTGTCCAATGTTTCTAGAGATAATTATTAAAAAACGACAATTCCTTCATATTGAACACCAGTGAAGATATGGTTTACACAAGAGGTTACTTAAAGAAAGTGTAAATAATGCCAGAAAATACTTATTCTAGTGAGTTGTGAAATGTTCATCTTTAACAACATTGTATACAACTGGATGATGGGGTACATATACTTGAAAATCTTTCAAGATACAGACATATTGTTGCTTTCTCCTTTTAATATCAATGTAATAAACCTAAATGCAAGTGAAATTTCACAATTCTTCCGAAAAATTCTGTTTCATTTTTACTACATTTTTTATTAATAGAATCATAAACATACTCTGACTTGCTTACACCCTCAGGCAAGTCTATAGAAAACAAACATTTAAAAATTATTTGTTTCAATCTATTCCTCAAGTTTTTCAGAATCCTTTCAAAGCATATAGAATATCAAGTTATTTTTATATTTGCAACGTATATGCATTATGTATTTGTGTTTTCAATATTTTATCTGTATTTGATCATGCTTGTTCAATTGTTTTATATCATTTACTGTATGTTTTGTATTTCTCCCAGTTTTCTTTGTACTTGTTCTTGTTTCCTTTATATTTTAAATTTCTTCCATTAACGATAGTATACTGACTTATGTCTGTAAGCCTTGTGTTATACTGATCGCACATAAGGAGATTATTCATCGAGCATTTTTAAGAAAATCAAGCCATCGGGTCAGAAATTGTGAAATTTGAGATCAAATTACAGTAGTCAGGTACTGGGTATGTGTGTGTGTGTATATATATATATATATATATGAATTAAATTCTTTTAGTTTAATAAGCCTATAGGAGAAAAAAATATTTATAATAATGTATCTTTGCCATTGCTGGTTCTTTTTGAGAAACTTATTCTAGAGAAAAAGGACAGCAAAAGCCCTGTGTAGGAATATATTAATTTTAAATGCTATGGAAAGCATCAGATTTAACTAAAAGCAATAGTTTTTAAGTTTGAATGTTTCTATGTATAAGCAAAAATTAAGAATGAATATTTCATTAGAAAATGAAATATAGTTATGATATAACTAAAAACAGAGAATATTTTCAATGTCATTCAGATTATCTTATTAATGTGTAAATGCATATTTTTATACAGACAAAAACATTGCAATTGTTCAATCAAAAGAATTTTGCATTTAAAAAAATCAATAAGCAATAATGCATTTTCATTAGGATTCTTTTTAAATCTGATCAAGAAATAATTTTAAAGGATGAAAATTAATCAAGTTTTTTACTTCAACATTCTTTATCAAAACATCAAAAACTACTTTCCAAATCATTTCATAACAATAACACATTAATTTTCACTCAAAACTAATATTTAAGAAACTAATTGGAATTTTTTTTGTTGTTGCAGTTGCTTTTTTTTTTCTTTCAGCATCAAGATTTAGGTAGAATGCAAAAATTACGAAAAAAATAACTAATAAAAAAATTCTTTAACACTCAGCATCAATATATACATCAAAAACCACTAGAGGAAATACTTAAAATGACGATAAAATTCTTAGTTTAAGAATGCTATAATATACAAACATATGATTGATATCCATATAAAACTGAGCTGAGTTTTTAAAATTACAAATAAGAAAAGAAATAACCAAATATCAGATAATAAAAGCATATATTTCTGTTTACAGCATACATTCAGCTTTCAGCTATATGCCAAATTGTAAATTATACTCAGAATTTAACAAAACTTTTTTAAAAACAGAATTATAATAGAATTATGAGCAGAAAATTGTTAATCTTCATTCATTTAAATTCAATTATGTTAAAAATATCTTTATAGAATAAATACATTTGGCCATGAAAACAAACACAGGGTTTTCTTAAATAATTTTAATAAATAAAGTAACAGAATGATTAAATACTACTAATATCTTATGAAGATGAAAAGAGATTAACAAGGACAGAAAGATCAGTCTTGAGAAGTATAATCAGTCTGATTCCACTTTATTTCTTGAAAAAGTACCTAAAATACAAAATAGGAAAAATAAATTTAAAATAAAAGAAAGAAAAAGATTAAAATAATCTAAATAATATATATCACCTTAAAATATCATAACAGACTTAATACAATAGAGCTGAATGCAGGCATTTTTATTTAACACTAGACGCCTTTGGCAACCAGCTGGTTCGCCAAGAGTAATGGGGTCTAAGATTTTCAATTAAATACTTATGTGCCTTGCTCTCTTTATAATTTCTCTGCCAGATATACTTAAACTTCGAAAGTCACGTAACACTGATTTACTAAATTAATGATATAAATGTTGCAAACGATCATAGAAACCTTTGTCTTGTATTTCTTTTTTAGAAAACATGACATTTAATATTTATTTAATTTCATCCAATCCTGTGGTGAATGTTACATTTTTTTTTCGATTTAATTTGCAGTCATAGTTAATTTATTTTTTAATTTGAACTTCTGTCAATATGATTTCAACAGTTTAATAAAAGCTCATTCATTATTTATTTTAGAAAATGTCACATATTATATTTCTTTTATTTTATCCAGTCACGTGCTAAAAGTTGCATTTCTTTAGATTTAATTTGTAATAGTAGTTGTTTTTTTTTAGTTTGAACTTCCGTCAATAGGATAGCAACATGCTGATAAAACCTAATTTTTCTCCCTTGACGTGCTTGTGCAGATTAAATTTTATTGTTTTGTCCGAAATATATTGTTGTAAAACATGGTTAAAATATTTCTTTAAAAATTCGTTAAAAATAGAAGCTTAAGTTATACATTAAAACAAAGATACCATTAGAAAGCTAATTTTTTAATCTTTAAATTGATGTAAAAATCATGTTTGTGCGATAATATTTTCGGAAGTTATAGCGAAAAAACGTCGAAATTTCGCTTAAATTTTAATTAATTCAAATTCTAATTAAAAATTCGAAAAAAAGGCTCCGAGGTGCACATTCCCAACCTCCAAGGTATACATGTACCAAATTTGGTAGCTGTAGGTTTAACGGTCTGCTCTGTAGAGCGCCAACACACGCACATTGAGCTTTATTATAAGTCTAGATTAAGACTTCAAAAAAAAAAAAACTTGTTAAGAATAAATTTCTAAGAGCAACATTTGAAAATACAATATTCTTTCCCATCAAGGGAGAAAAAGAAAAAAGAAAAAAAAAGCCATACTTGTTCTCAAATATTAGCTTTAATCACCATTTTTTTATTATTAATTGGATTGATGTATTAATATAGATATTTTTACTTCATAAAGCATTGCCCAAATTATTTATATACTTATTCAATAACTTAATGAAATATTTAATTCTTTCCAGAAAAGTAAAATGTACAATTTCCTTTTTTTAAAAATTGTATAAGATGTGAAAAAATGAAGTTGTATAACATTTGAAAACAAAAATTGTGTGCTTTGAATATCTCATAAGTTCATTGATTTCTAAAAACTGCAATTTTCATTTATAATACAGATATCCTTTTTTTAAAATAATATTAATAATAATAATTTCTTCAAGTTGAAAAAATTAATGTAAAATCAGTATTTTTAAGTGTTATGGTCCCAAGATCAAACTTATTATTTTCACATATGAAATAATATAAAATAATAATCTTAATTTCAATGATATTTAAACCACTTCTTACAGGAAAAATTATAATGTTAAATAAGAATATAGATAGCCATAACATTTTCCTTCTTATTTTCCAAACTTTAGATTTGTGGTTAATAAATTAAACTTATTGAGGTTCCAAATTAATATGGTACACAATAATGGTTACAAAAGAAATGGAAAAAGTTTCAAGAACTTATCCAAAGAATGAAAGCAAAAGTGAGTTCATATGCAGTATTGAATAACTTTTATAGGGGAAAAAATGAATTTTGAGTTAAATTATTTTAGTAGTAAATTATTAAGTAAATCTTAATAATTTATAAATCTTATAAATATAATAGAGTAAATCTTACATTAAATGAGTTTTAATAAACTGAAATAAGGAAAAATTATTTCTCACAAAATTGTGAGAACACAATATTGAGCCTACATTTTTTTAATGTTTTAAATTTGGTCTTTTTCAAATTTGCTTTAGATGCTAAAAAATTATTAAATAATTAAAGATATTACCTAGTGGTGCAACATAATAAAATTCTTCAGAGGAAGGGCATACTTTCATCAATTCTTTTCTGTATGATTTATCAATTGGTTCATCATCTCGAAGATTTTCATTCCTAAAATACACAAAAAAGGTAAATAGATAAAATGAAGTAAAATATGTTTTAAATACACATTCAGTTATGTGAGAGATTCCCCCCCCCTCTATGAATAAGTATGCTCAAAGCCATTTAGATAATGGAAAGCAAATAATGAAAGATGAAAAAACAGCATAATTCAAACAAAAATTTTTACACATCCATTGAACTCAGATTTAATGTATTGCTATTACAATTCAATTCGTCCATTTCTGTCAAATATACTTTGAAAGTATAAGTAACTTTTATAATTCATGTATGTATAACCAGTGCATACAAAATTTAAAAAAAAAAATTAGGAGCATTATTCTTTGACAATTTAATATAATCTTCCCATATAAGGATAAAATTTATATTATGTTGACAAAATGGCTTCATGACATGTGACTAATGATGATGAAATCCAAAATATGATAATTATAATCATGACAGTTAAAATATGGTGATTATAATGATGACATTTAAGACATGTTGCCAATGTAACTGAGAGTTCAATAAAAATTCAATTTCTTTTTCTCTCATTACTGCTTGTAATTTTTTTTATAACTATACTATTTCTCATAGTAATTTTGGAAATTATTTACTTTTTTTTTTGCAACAGAAAATTTAATTATATTAGTCTGATTGTCATGATAATTTTCTCAGATTTTTCGAATTGTTTTTAAAACGTCAATTTTTATTGCCGTCAAAATAATATGTATGTGTGCATTGGAGTGAAATACTCAAGTCTAATGAAAAACATAGGATTTAATCTTTTAATTTACAATCATGATCATTCAGCATACCATTTGATGGGAACAAATTCTATTCCATTTGTACAAAAAATATATTATTTAATTTATAAATTTAATAAATATTTTCATTCGCTTGCTCATTGAGACATTTTCATTGACAATGTCTCAATGAGCAAGCGAATGAAAATAACACATAAAAAAGAATATAACTGCATCCTTGGATCTGAGTAAAAAAAACATAAGTAAATAAAAGTAAAAATTAAAAATACTTATAACATTTTCATGTATGTGAATGGTAGTGTACTAACTGCAAAAGTTCATCGACATGACATTTATAGCATCTTGATTATGGCTAAATGATTCCACTTATAAAAAATGATTCAATATAAAAAAATATTATAATTATTAGACCTCTTTTATTTAGTTTTTATTATAACACATAAGAACTTTTACTAAGTGAAAATAGTTTTATTACCAAGATTACAAAAGTTTCACAAACCATAAATTTAAACCCAGATAGAAAACCTGAAACTAAACTATATCTTGTTTTTAAATGTAACTGAATTTGTAGAGCAAGTTCTGATGAAGCATATACTTTTGTATCAAGCTATATGTCAATACTAAAACTATTTATTTAAGTAAAAACAAGATGTTCATAAAAGATTTGTTCAAAATTCTGTTTCTATTTCTGTAAGATTTTAATACCAAATTTATTCTATTTAAATGGTAAATAAAAATATTATTCATAAAAAAATCAAATTCTCAATTTCAAAATTTTATATACTTTAACAAACCAATTTTAAAATGTAAAAACATAACTTTATAGGTTTAAACATAATATTAAAGATCGTCATTATAATTTTAAAAAATTGTTTAACAGAATAATTATTTTTAATAAAGAAATAAAATTGTTTAGCTCTATTAATTCAAATTTCAGTAATAGTAATCTGTATTGAAGTGTAAACATAATTCATCTTGCTAATAAAAATCAACTCATATAAAATAAATGTAACTTGTAGATTTTTAGTGACATAAACTATTTACATCATTTTATTCAAATATGAATTTAGGGTACTTTTTCATTATACCAGCACAGATGAAAAGTCGCCAATAATGATACAACCAACACTAAACATTACATCGTCACTGGTAAACTTTTACTGGTACATTTTAAAGCAAGTCACAGGGATTTCGCCATCAGTACCAAAATGGTGATAGTGTGCTTTAGCCAAAAAGTCTGGTTGGCGAGATTTGCACCGCTATAATGAAAAAGTACTGAATTTAGAACTTTTAAAATTGATAAAAACACAAGAATGGACATTTTGACATTGTTAAAGTCTCAAAAAATCATATGTGAAGGAAGTACATATTCTAAACCATAACATGTTTTAAATATATAACATTTTATGATTCCATCTAATTTATGCATTTTAATACATATTTGTCCATTCGATAAAATTATAATTTAATTCATTAAATACAAATTATTTTATCATGCTCATTAATAAATTAATTATTGGATTAACTGATTATGAATTGGTTCAAGAATTCTATTTCAAAATATTCAACATTCTCCTATTTATTTCCTTCATAAAAAACGGTAAAAGTTTGCAACAGGGTGCCCCTTACTTTTTTGGGGAAGAAAGGAAAGTTTTTTTTTTTTTTTTTTTTTTTTTTTTTTGTACATTAGTCGAAATTGGCACCATAGGGATTTTCGTAAGGTAACCCAATAGAAACGTCAGTGAATATAAAACAACATGGAAATCAGAAGTAGTGCTTTATCGTTGAAATTTGTCGCCAAACGAAGGGCACACAAATCTACACTAGAAACCAAAACACAATTTAATGCAATCGAATTTTGATTATAAAATTTTATTTAAATGATAAAAATGAAATTAAAACTTTTTAATACTGTACCAATTATACACAGTATTAATCACTGGCTCAACAGCAGAGGTATCAACTTCCATAAGTTTATCAGCAAATTTTATGGATTGTTCTAGCCGCTGAATACCTGCTTCAGTTGAAAAATCAACCAAAGCTAATCGTTCAAGACTTTCAACGATATCTTTATTCACATTTTTCTGCAAAAGATAAACATTATTCATGAATAATAATAAGAGTAAACACGCAGATATTCAATTCTAAAACATCTATGCAACAAAACATAGAATTTTTAAAACGGATGATTAAATAACCAGTCCATTTCGATCATTTTACAAAGAATAATGACAAAATCTGGAAAATAAAGTTTTAAGATATGATTTTAAAAGTTACAAATGATACAAGTTTTAAATAATCTAAGTACTATAGCATACCAAACTCGAACTAAATCCAAAATTTCGATAAGGTTTTTTATTTAAACGCCTGGACAATTGCAAAAGTTGACTCAATGATATTCTCATGTCAAATTTAAAAAGTAGGGATTGTTTGTTTACAGTTTTCGAAACAGTTTTAAAATCTTTGATGCCATATTCATTCTTCTTTGAAAGAAGGCACTTCATCATTAAAGTAAAATCAAATACTTCTTTAATTACTTATAAATAATAAAAATTTATCTCCAAATATTGAAAATGCTAATTTATAGGAAGAAAATTAATTTTTAATGTTTAACGTTAATGGATTGTTTTAATCTTTGAATTTTGATAAGCACATTAAGTCACTCAGCCAGCATAAAAACTACTCCACTCTAAAAAAAATAAAATGCATTTGTTTGTTGACAAAGAACGCAAAGTGATTGACAAATTGTACTGATATTTAACGATAAGTAGCGATGGATAAACTATGGAAAAAGTCTGCTCTTCCTAGCGTTGAAGATATTGCAAAAGAGATTTCAGTGAGGAAAAATTTAACTTTAGAACTTTCTAAAGCAATACATGCTGTCCAGGAACAAAGTTTGAAAAAATCTGTTGTAACTGATGACGAATTTTCTACTGCTTTATGTAATGTTTTAGAGGCGATATTTATTCATGGCTTGAAAGATAAGTTCATTCGGAAAATGTCTGCTGTTTTTGGAAGTAATCCTGAAAAAATTCCAGAACCTCAATTTTGGACAGCAGTATGTAATTTTAGTCACAAAAATGTAATCCTAGAAATATACAATTTCAAGCAAGTCACATCTGATGTTGGCCGAGGTCGTGCTTGGTTACGGGCAGCTTTAAATGATGGATTAATTGCTAGCTATGTCAGTAATATGTTGTCAGATAAATCTGGTTTGCAGAAACATTATAATAATTCTGCTTATCTTCGTGATGAAGAACAGTCAGATATCATGAAATCATTACTAGAAGGCTTAACGGAAGTGAAGTTTGAATTGTCTTGCAACAACGACTCTTTAAATGTGTGGCACAGTATACCCTTGACCTTAGCTGATATTTGGACTCCCCCTGTAACGCCACAACCCGTTATGCCAGCTGTAGATGTGATAGATTTTTTTACTGATCCAAAGAATCAAACAAAAAGCTCTCCCAAAACTAAAAAAACATCTGTTGTTGAAAGTTTGCCATCAAGTAATTTGGCAGAGTCATCTAAAAATAATCTTTCTAATCCTCAAAGTGATATTCAGCCACCAAATGATAATAAAACTTCAGAAGAAAGTCAGATAGAAGAATCCATTGAAATTTTAAGTGAAGAAAATACTAAAGATAGTAATTCTGTTTTAAGCAGCTCTGTTCCTGATCAAAGCGATGTAAACTGTATAATTTCAGGTTTAGAAAACTTTGACAAATCACCTGAACAAAATTCTGAGGATATCAGTTCAAAGGTTTCTTCCTCAGATTCAGTTCCAGATTTTGGCATTGAAATCATAGATGATTTTTCTGAGCATTTTGGGTCTGTTGGTAACAAGCTAAATGAACGTTCAGGCTGGTCCTCTTCGTTTGACTGTGATAAAGATTCTGGAAATGGGGAAGCAAATCAGAGTTATGATTCCTTATTACAGAGCTATAATAAAAACTTGAACAAAGTTGTGATTGGAACACCAGACTTAGCTGATACCTTTTCATCTGTTATGAAGTCAAGGGATGATGATAGTGTAATTTAACTAATTTTATACTTCTTATTTTTATGTTCTAATCATAAAATATTTTTTATGTTCGAATCATAAAATATTCCATAAAAAATAATCACAAATTTTTACATATTATTATAATCATTATTTTTCACATCAGATAATTCATTCTCTAAAAATATGTTGTTTTATCATAATTTTTTTTTTAAAAATTCCTCTGAATTTTTAAAATTAATTCATTTACTTTAAATATATGTAATTTAATACTAATTTAAATTAATACTAATTAAATTTTACTAAATTAATACTTTTTAAATTTAAAAAAAAATTTATACAGATCTATAAAAGATTTTAGCATAAATATGGTATACTTAATTAATGATCTAAATGGTACAGTAAATATTCTCAGATCAAAAAATAAATGCTGTTTTATGAATTTATAATTATTTAGTTCTACAAATACCATTTTTGATTTCTTATCACATACTAAGCAATCTTATTTATTAACTCTCATCCTTATTACTTAACTTTACAAATCACATTTGCATTATTAAATGCAATTAATTAGTTAAATACATTACGATCTACAGAGTTATTCAAAACAATTACAAATGATATGACTTCCTTGTAAACAATGATAGGATGCAAAAATCAGAACTTAATATTTAAGCAAACTTCCTTATGAACATAATAATGTAGAAATAAGTGCATTTGCTGGCTTATAAAGCATTTTCTACATATTTGTAATTTGATCTTATTTCTTGCAAAAGATATGTTAAGCTTGCATTTACAACAAATCACAATGAAATAAAGAACAAGAAGTAATTTTAGAAAATGTAACTACCACATGCAGTTTGCTATTCTGTGTTTATCAGCAAATGTGAACGCACTTCATAATATCTGGATTATTTTGTGAATCTTGCTATTTGATTGAAAAAAAAAAATCATTTATTGCAGTTATTACTCTTACAAATAAAAGTTATAAATGCTTCAAATTTTATTATTGTTTTGAATAACCCTGTATTTTTAATTACTTTTTCTAGTTCTAATATATATTTATTATGTTTTCAATTTTAACAAATAGTAATATATGTAAATCTTTCAATATTCTTGCATTTCATTGAGAAAATATGTATTAATCAAATATATTATTTAGCAACTATTGATATATGAGTTTAAGATTATCAATAAGAGTTTTTCTACCAGAATAGACTGTTATACATAAATCTGTAATTATGATGTGATAATTGAAAATGTTCTTGTTTTTAATCCTGCATCAATGCATTAAAAAAATCTATTATGTTTAGGTTTACTTGAATTTATTGATAAATCGCATAATGAGCTGATATTATAAATATTATTTCATGAAAAATATTTGTTAAGTGTATTTATGTATGTACATGAAATGAAGTATGGTTATAGAAGTTGTTATAAATTTATTTTATACTCAGTTTTATTGGTTTATCTTCAGATAAATTTACAAATACCTGTATTTAGAATTTATGACTGTTTCATTTATTTTTAAAGATATTTACTCATATAATTTTTAATATTTTCTTTTTTTTTTTTTTTTTCCTTCAGAACTATTCGCCAGATGCAAAGTCTCCTGATTTTGATTTTGAGATTGTTCCAAAATATTTGGCTGTTGAACATGCTGATGAAGAGACAAAGAAACTCATGAGTATACTTGGGAAACTCTGTCCTGAAAAAGGGTTGAATGCTCAAGATTTCAAGTGCAATTCTTGTGGATGTCCCATTGGTGTGATATATGGAAAATCTAGATTGTGTTATTACGATGGTTACAATTATTGCTATGAATGTCATGAAAATGATGTCGAATTTATTCCTGCTCGTGTGGTGCATAATTGGGATTTCAACAAATATCCTATTTCTAAACGTGCTAAGACGTTGATTTCTCGAATAGAAAAAGATCCATTACTAGACATAAAAGTATTAAATCCAGCTGTTTATACTGCAGTTGAAGAAATGGCACAGATGCAGTTACTAAGGACTCAGTTAACTTTTTTGTATGGTTATATTTGTACTTGTAAAGCATCCATTGTAGAAGAATTAAGGCAGAGAATTTGGCCTAGAGAATACTTATATGAACATGTTCACTTGTATTCTGTGTCAGACTTATTGGAAATAGCTTCAGGGGCTCTAGCACAGTTTCTCATGAAAGTCATTGCTTTTGCCAGGAAGCATGTATTAAATTGCCAGCTTTGTGTGGGCAAAGGTTTTATATGCGAAAAATGTGATAGTGATAAACCAATTTTTCCTTTTGATGTTGAAACCACTTACCGTTGCGAGAAATGTCTTGCTGTATATCATGACACATGTATGAATGCTAATATGTCTTGCCCTAAATGTGAGAGGATAAAGAAAAGACAACAGTTATTGGAAGATGCTTCGATTGATTGAATAAAGAATCACTTTTGTCATTGTACCAAACTTATTGTCTAGGATTATTGAGTAATTGCAGTTTTAGCCATGTGGCAAATGTCCATTTGATGCAGCCCAAACAGAAGTTAAACTAACTTAAAGTTTTTAGTCCTTTTCTGTTAACTTGAGGGCAGTATTTAGCAAGCATAAAAGTTGGTGTAAAATATCCATTTTCTGTTAGCTTAATGATCAGTAATCATGGCAACTTAACCAAGTTTTGCAATTTTGTATTACAAAATAAGATTTTTTTTTTTGTTATTAATTTTAATACACATGGATGCTGAACTTTGTATTTTCATCTACTGTTCAATTTGATTGTTCACTGTTTTTCAGAAAAACATTTCATTTACTATCTCTAAAAGAGTTGTTGTTATCTTTAAAACCTAATCCAAATACAATTTTTTAAAAAATTCTCACAACTGCAGGTAAATTATTATTAATAAGATTTCTGAAATTAATGGTTGTTATGTATGTTTTTTTATGTAACTCTTTTTTTAAAAAAACTTTGCAATGAGGATGATGGTTTTTTCATCAAATCCTTATAGCCTTGTTCTCAAATGAGATATAAAATTCAGTACAAACTTGCTATGTTAAAAGGGCGAATTTCTTTTTTATGAAAAAGCTCTGCTGTAGCCTTAGAAGCATACTTTATACTTCAAAAGAACTCTCTACTAATATTGAGATTCCTGGTGTAAATTTTAAAATAGTTCTCCTATAACCAGTATGTCAAATTATTACATTCATATTTAATAGAGAGTCCCCCCCAGCTAATTTCTGGCTTAGTATATATATATATATATATATATATATATATATATATATTATGGATTAAGAAATAAAATTAGATATTTCCATTATTTTATTTTGCATATTTTTTATAAGATTCTTAAAGACAGAAAACATGAAAGTTTTACTTTGGATTTGATTAATGTTTTAAAAATTCCATATCAGAATCTATTGATAACAGAAATCTGTATTTTTCATTACCATATATTATTTATGAACTCTTCTGGGCTTCCCTCTTATAAAAGTAATTTTAATTTTACCTCAGTTGCATTAACAAATTTCTCGAATATAAAATAACTTTTATGAATATAAAAGAGTAGATTAAATAATAAGTTATTTTGTTTTTCATTGTTAATATACATATATAAAAGCAATAACAGTCAAGTTAAAAGGTATACAATGAAAACGAATTGATCCTGAAGACCTCAAGGGTCACCCTGTGGCTATATAATGTATGTGTATGTGTTAAATTTAAAAAGCAGTACCTTGAAACAAGTTTTTAGTTATTCGAAAGTGGAGAGTTGTAAAAAGAAAACTCTTTACTACATTATTTTCTGGATTTTTTTAAATACATTACCAAACTGCAATATTATAGGAAACACAGCTAATTTATTGACATGCTGTGATAAATAATTCTATTATTTCTTTATTCAGTTTATTCTATCACTTTACTGAGAGGAATTTTATATTGCATTTTTGTAGAAATAATAAAATGTAAATATTTTCGTATTCGAATGGAATGCATATCCTATGGCTATTTATTTGTTTTTGATCTGATTGGAATGCAATCACAAAATGAGGATTTTTTTAAAAAAAATCTCAGAATGTAAATAAATTGCTGTTGGGGATTCAATAAAGTTTATTTAGGCTGTGGAAATGGAAATGTTTGTTTTATCTAGTGTATGACAAAAAAGGGGGGAGTGGGGCTTGCATATAAAAGATAGAATTATCCTTAACCATGCCTGTAGTAATATTTTAACAAATACTATGAAAACCATTTTTATTCGCTTAATGAATATTTTATGCGAATTTGTGGTTTATTTCAGATGTTTTCTAATTTTTTTTTTCTAAATTTTCTAACTAATTTTATTGTTTAATATTGTAAACTTTTTTAGTGGCCCTTCTTTTCATCTTAGAGATTTCTAAATTATATATATATATATATATATATATTGAAAAAAAAAACTGGGCATTTGATCAGAATTTGGTATTATGAGTAAATGCATATTCTTTAAAGTTCTTGTTTAAGTAAAATTCTTTTTGCTTTTTTTTTTCAAATAAAAAAATATTAACAGTAATCTATTAGCAACTCATTTGAGACAATTCTTTATATTGATATCCTTCAGAAAAAAATAGAATAAAAGTTCTAAAGGCTTACAATGTGAGGAAATTGTTACTATGCAAAGATTATTTCTCCATCAATAAGATTGATTTTTTAAGCATATTTTTATTTCACAGTAACATCTTAGGAAGTATTATATCTATAAAAATCAAGACATATCTAAAAAGTAGATATTTAATTGTTAAACGTTATTATTTCTTGTTGGTACATTTTAAACATTTCATATACGAAGCGGAAGAAATAAAAACTTACTGTAGTTTTTTGTATATTTAAAACACAATTTTTCATGCTAACTTTAAAGGAATGGGAAAGGGGGAGTTTTTTGCTTGTATTATTTACTTTTTATTTTTTGATTGATAGTTCCTATGTAAATTTTTTTTGTTTGTTTGTTTTATGTTTTTAGCTTAACTTAGTCAAACCAAAGATTGTGAAAGGCTTTGCAATTAATCCATGAATGCCATTTGTTATATTTATGTACTTATGTGTTTGTAATTAAAATTTTATATTCTGTTACAATAAGATTGATTTTTGTAATTTAGTATTTGACTTAAGTACTCGTTTCTCGCATCTCAGTAAATATTTGATGCAATGTTAAAACTTTTATTGCTTAAACTATTGATAGCAATTAGAAATTATTCTAACCATGACAGATTTCTGAAAAATATGTTACATATATATTCAGATTTTTTTTTTTTTTGAACATTTGTTTTATATATATTCTATGCACATTTATATTTAAAAAAATGTGTGCTGAAAAAAAATGCTCTGCCATTTTTTTTAGTTTTTAAATGTGATGGAATGTATTTGCTTTTAAAATGTCACTGAATTGAATTGTGATTTTTATTTTTCTGTGTGTTGTTTTTATCTTTTGTTTCTCAATCAGTTTGTTGCTTTTAACAACTTTATCTGTCTGTGTATTGTTTTATCTACTGTGCCTTTATCTGTGTTTGTCATTTGTGATAATTTTCTTAATGTATGTTCTCTATGTAAAGAAAATGCTCTTAGACTTTTAATTATTTGCAGTTTTTTTTAATAATTAATATCATAATAATTTGAGTAATAATTTTTTTTAATATTTAATATCATAATAATTTGAGCCAGATTCTTTTCTTTACAATTTAAACCCCTATATTCATAATGTATTGTATTATTCATCTTTACACTTATTATTTTTTATGCTTCCTAATAAGATTTAAATGGTGTAAAAAATGCCATCATAATTAATTTTAAACTTTTTGTTTATAATTGAGGTGAAAAGTATAGCAGTGAGTGAAAATAAAAAGAAGGGGTAAAAATAATTTTGGTAATGTATATAGGCATAAAAGTATATAGAGAATATGAGAAGCAAGATGTTCATAAAGAAATCCATTTGAAAATAAATGTTTGTTAATATCGTAAGTTTAACAAGTTATGAAATTGAAATTTTTTTTTGCAGAAAAACAATGCTTCTTGTGCTTTCCTATATCTATATATATATATAAATCTTTTACATAACATTTTAACTACATATGTCTTACCTAGTGAATCAGCAGAATCATGGTCCAAAAAGTATTAGCCAGATTCAATTAAAAATTAATTCAAGTACTAGAGATAAGAACAAAACACTAAATGCTCATAACATCAATAATGTGCATTTGAAAACATTTAGTTCCCCCCCCCCTTTTTTTTCTGCCAGGGCATTTTTATCTATGCAAATATTTTTTCTGCAGTTTTTATTTTTCCACCATTTATTTCTTATTGTCCTATATTCTTTATTCCTATGGTCTACTAAAAGGTAAAAATGAAATATGATAGTTTATTTTTAAAATTCCTTCAATTAATAATAATAAACTATATTATTTATAGCATTATAATAATTTATTTGATTTGAATAGAATCAAGAATACACAAAAATGAATGCTAAACTATAGCTTTCATTTCCTGCTAATATAATGATAATCTGGTATCCCAGTTTAGCTGATTATGAAACTAATATGTTCTTAAATTATCAAGTTTATCAAAGAAATTTGATAGAAAAATTAATTAGATAGTATAGGAGGACATGATTTTTTAAAAACGTAATGTCTTCAGTTTTGTGTTAAAGAATTAATAGGAGAATATGTCAATTTTATCAACAGTGCATGTGCTGTGGGAGTATTCTGTTTTCAGTTATAAATTTTAACTGGAAAGTGTTTTTAAATAAAAATAAATGTTATTTTTCATGTTTAAATTTGTTTGTTACACATGTGCAATTTTAACTCTGTCTGTGTTTTTAACTATTTGTGTGAACCTCATATTTTTGTGTATGAAAAGTAAAATAAATTACTTTGTCTTAAATTGTTCTTTTTCTGTATTTCATTTTACGAGTTAATGTTATCAACCCATTAAAGGGCACAAACCAATTTTCAAAATTCACATTTTATGCTATTATTAGAGAAAAGCTCATTTATAGCCAAAATTAGTACTTTTTTTAAAAAAATTGTTGTTTTGGCTGCTGTTTATAACTGGTGGGTACAAGCAGTGTCATTTCACAGATTTATTCAATAAAAAAATATGAAATACAGATAAACTCACAAATATAAATGCATTTTGTAAAATTATTTATTATTAATTTAAAAATATAAAATATATTAATTGCACATGAAATAAGTGGTAGACAAACCAAATATAATGTAAATTACAAAATGTATTATTTTTAATTAATCTGGTGAAACAACATAAAACAAAGAGCTGCACATTGTATGTTAAACATGACACTTCTGTCCATTTCTGGTTAGTTTTGGTGCCACAATGTTTAAAAGATGTTTTAAAGCTATGGTAAATATCTGAATCCTGCCTTAAAAAGGGTTAAAAAGCAAGAAAATGCTGGAAAACACGTTAACAAAATCTTGTTTGTGATCCAAGTTGCTTAGTTTTCATCATTTTTTTATTACTTTTCTGATTGTTTTTATCAATGCAAATATAATATATTTAAATATTCATTGTTAAAAGATTCTACACAGTTTTAAATTTTTTAATTATTTGTCATAAATTCCATCTTTAGAGTATATATATATAAGGACTAAATAATATAAGAATTTGTTTTCTTTTATTTGAGCAAATAAGTCGAGTACAAATGCATTTGTTTTTCACAGGTTGAATAATGTGTTAACATAAGAATATTTAAAAGCCTATATATTATTCTAATATTCCATGTTCCTAAAATTATTAATGAGAAAAATTAAGAAAATAAACTTATTTCTATAAAGAATTGTTATAAGACAGATGAACAGAGGTTTTCTGTCTTCAAATTAAACAGTATAGCAATAGCCTCGTGCAAAATGCAACGACTGATGCATACCAGACAAACATCGAATCAAGCTTATCATATCAAATTATAATTTTTAGGTTAGAGGTATAAAAAAATTGCATAGAACATTTTGCAAATGAAAAAACAAAAATCTTGTCATTGTCAAATCCAAAAAGTTTCGAAAAACATTAGTAGAGGTCTTACTATCTGCCTGGTCAGGTTGCCGATATATCCGATGGCAATAAGTTAAGAGTGTATGAAAAGAAAAAATTGCCCAACGCTACCTAAGAGTTCAATCAAAAACGTAATGAGTTCAATATATCAAATTTGATAATGGATTTTGTGTCAATTTTTCAATCGTTTTGTGTTTTAAATTTTTCAACCGATTGGGAAAAACGTTTCAAAATATAAATTCAATTTTCGGATTCTATTAACCGTGTGACAGGGATTAATCGTCAAAGATTGCACGCTAGATTCAATAAAAATACTAAGCAAAGCTTTGTTTGTGATAAAGTTTTATTAGAGATTTTGTCAGGAAATGTAGGGCAGATCAATCCCACAGATACAACGTAAACTTTTATACAAAATTTACTCTGATTATCAACAGAATGAAACATTTTGCTTAATGAAACCATGTCTCATGTCATCTGTGGTAATATCTTAATAAGCCAGTAACTGCCACTAAGCATCAGTGGTCATTTTTGTATAGTGGATAAATTACTGGACTTCAAACCCAAACATCGCAGGTTCGATCCTTGGCGGAATTCAACTTACACATTGGCACAATTACGCCAACACCTATGCCAAACAACTTAATGATATTAACCCTTTCCAGCGCATCTCTGACGCCATTCAGAACGTTGTACCGTTTTGACGTTTCATTGGGTCTGGTGCGTTAAATCCGTCAAGGTCAAACGTCCTCCCTCTGGTTCGGTATGGAAGTTTGGAAAAGGGGTGCCAGTTCATTTGTCGTCCTCGTCATCTGACCGCGGTTCAAAAGTACGAGGTCCGTCCCAAAATAGCCATAGTTTAAAACAGGACTTTAATATAAGCTAAGATTGAAGTTTTATTAATTATTTTTTTAAATTTTGATTGTTGAAAATAGACACAAATTGCTAAGAAGATGTAGATCAATTTTTTTTTGGGGGGGGAATCACATAAAAATAAATTTTATGTGTTTATTTATCGAAGCAATAACTTGTCCTTGTATGTATAGGCGAATAATTATGCATCATATTATTTTTTCGAGTACAAAATTTAAAAACTTAAGGTATCCGATTACGTTCGAAGGAAAAGTTTTGAAAAATTGGATTTTTTAAAAACTATTTAAAACAATGGTTTTTAGATTGATTGTCAATTATAATATAAAATACTATTAATACAACACAATCATTTGGAAATATAATATATTTTGAGAAATAGGAAATTTTATAGTACATTTTAATGAAATTTTAACAAACCGGACAACACTCTACACAAAATTGTAATGTTTCTTTGTACACAAGTTAATCCTATGTTTCTTTGTACACAAGTTATGGAATATAATGAATGAAATGAACCAAAATCTAAAAAACATTTTGAGATACGAAGAAGTTATGGGTAAAAATATACATATATATGCATTTTTTTTTTCCATAAATTCACTACTTAATTTTTCTAGAAACACCCATAAATGAAAAAGTATTTCACTAACCATAAAACTTTTGGTTCATTTCATTGCTCATATTATTTAAAACACACTCTGAGATTTTTATGTCAATACCTCAATTAATTTTTGAGATATCATGTTGAAAATGGAGAATTTTTATGAAAATTAAAGTTTTGAGAAAATTTTATTTAAAGACAAATTTTAGCAGAATAATATGTGAACCTGGACGGTTGGTAAGACCTTCGTTTTCTTAAATAAATTAAATTGTTTTGGAAATGGGAAAGCCTAAACTAGAAGAAATAACAATAAAAAAAATATTCGTCAATGTGGGCGCTAACCAGTGTTTTTAACGTAGTCGAATTCCTTAAGTGTCTGAGTAACCTATTTTAAATAACATCTTGTCTTTCGTAATGAAGTAATTTTATTTTTCTGATTCTTTATAAATAATTCTAAACAAATAATCAACAACATCTATCTTCTTTAGTTTACAACAAAGGAAGATAATCGTGCAATTAAGTTTAGTTATATTAACACATTAAAGACTGGAGTCATAGTTCTACGATTTGATCCGCGTTAACTAGCATACTTTCGTCAAGATCCCCCGCCTCTAATGTGTTGAAAACACAATTTTAGAAAATAATTTGGCTGGACCTTTTTTTCAATATGAAGTCACGACAGATACTTTCTCCTTTCTAGACTAAAAATTTAAATATAATGCATTTGAAAGAACTGATTAAAACGCACAACTTTTAATTTTCTAAAAACGATCATTTTTATATAATGTTGCCAATAAATCTTCATATTGTTTGCTTTTATTTAAATAAATTTTATCCAGAATACTAGGCATTATCTTATTAACACAAAATTCTGAACAGCATTGTTAGGATAAAATAAAAAGATATTATCCACTGATAATCCAAATAATATTTGGACACGGGAGATTTCCTGCATATTTCCAAAGCTTTGGAAGAACGCCGTAATGTTCCGTTTTAATGCAACACTAGAGCTGTTTTGGATGTACCTTGACATTATGAATCGCGGTCAGATGACAACGACGGCTCCTGAGCTAACACCCCCTCTCTAAACTGCCACACCATGCCAACGGGAGGGCAGATTTAACGTGCACCAGACCCGCTTACACGATAATTCTTCGGTGGAATCGGGTCTCGAATCTGAAAACTTCTGTTTTCGACGCCGAGGCCTTTTTACCAAGCCACCACGGTCCTGTCGCGCGATTAAATATTTGAAGAAGAACAAAATTTATTAGAATTTTATAGTAGCAGTGAAATGTGCCGTTGAAGATTGTGTGAAAACAACGGTAATGGTCTTCATAATATTTTCTCTCACACTCTCTAAAAAAATGTTTTTCATGGCATTGGTGTACAATAGTCTCCAAATATTATCCTTTGGCGAGAATTTTCCGTTTTTACTTCATCTATCTTGGCGATTAATTCATGGTATGATGCCAATAGTAACCAAAAATCGAATTTGTATTTGTGATGCATTTTTTTTTTCTAATCAACTGGAAAAATTTTGATACGTAATTACATTTGAAGTGATAAAATTGCATGACCAATTTGATATATTTAAGTCATTGCGATTGTGAGTTATGAACTTTACACATTTCTGAAAATACAGACAGATTGACAGACGGGCGATTACTTGTTGGATTTGGCTCATAATTTCATTAGCGTCTTCATTACAGATAAATTTGTGTACCAAATTTTATCCATCTGTCTTTCTTCGTTTTACCTTTATCGTTTTAGTTTATATTCGAATAGCTGGAATGACAGACTTCCATCAATTTTGCTCAAATTTTGAGAGAAATCCTCAAATTTGGTTGAAAAAAAACGCAATATCGATTTTTATCCGTCGAGTTCAAAGCGTTTTAGAATTATCTTTGTTGTAAACAGAAAGATGGATATTTTCCAAAAATGCATTTTTCGAATTCTGGAGGCTCTAAAATGAGACGATTCATCAAAATTTCGTCGAATTTTTTGATGATTACAATCCTTTTTTATACAAGAAGGTAAAAATTACCAAAATTCAGAAAAAAATGTGAACTACTAAATTTATATTATTAGATAACGAATTTTAAAATAACAAGGAAAAGATGAATGTGGAGTATAATATTTTTCGAAGTTACGGCAGAAAAACTTTAAATTGTTTCTTCATTTTTAATTAATTTTTTAAAAAATATTTCGATGTATATGTTTATTTTTCCGTATACGAAGTATAGATTGTGTATAGATACCGTCACAAAATTAAAACTTGAGATTTTGAGAACTCGCCTTGAGTTAGACGAATGAAATTTAGTATACGATCTTCAGATCAAATTTGTAATCAAAATCAACCATTCGTTTGTATCAAATTTTGAGCAAAATCCATTCTGAGGAACTCTGTCTGTCCGACCGTACGAATATAAGTTAATACGATAAATACAAAACGAAGAGAATTAAATAGATACATGGATTTAACATCTATATAAAGTAGGCATCTAAGAAATTTTGAGCCAAAGCCAACATCGGGTTGATCGTTTGTTGGTTTATATTTTCAGAAACATGTAAACACGATAATCTATAAACGCAATAACTTAAATAAATGAAATTTGGTACGTTATTTTGTGAATACCAATGTAGTTCTATGTAAAAAAATTTATTTCAATCGGTACAGAAAAAAAGTCTAAAACTTAAATTCGATTTTTAGATATTATTAACTGCAAGCCTAGATTAATCAAAAAAAAAAAAAAAAAAAAAAAAAAAACTCGACAAAGATCACACGATAGGTTTATTAAAAATGCAAATTCACGTCAAAAACTAGACTTCCATAATTATTGTGCGTCAATGCCATGCAATGCGTTCTCTAAAATAACACTTTTATCAGAGAGTATGCAGGAAAGTTTGGGGAGACCACTCCTACAAGTTATTTTCACTGAATTTGACACATCTAAAATAAATTATCCATTCTATAGAGCTCCTATACACTCACACCCACTTCCTATTATAATTATAGATTGAGCATTTAAAAGTAATTAAATTCTATTGCGCTTTCAGCAACTTTGTTATTGCATTCAAAGTCCAACCATCTCAGGATAATGAAGGAAATGAAATAGGTTAAAACAAAAAATTAAGTGGGTGTAGTTTTTGAGTGGCAGCCAAATCTCTCCTCGTGTTTAGTTGTTATTTGGTCGTCATCCAAACTTGGAGTCTCCAGTCCCGTAGAATATATGAATGTTGCCATGGCGATCGTGACCGTATTTCTTCAGACAAATCGGCTGGTTCAACCTTGCTCTCGGAGATTAATGGAGCGCATTGCTGCTGCATTGCAGATGCCGGCCACCAGTGTGCATGGACAATGAAATGTGTGCAATGCATCTTAATTAACATTATAATGATCCCCATTTCTACGAAATTTAATATTTGTGCCAAATAGTTAAAAATGTATTAGCTACGTTTGAAAAATTAATAATTTTTGACTCTCTTTCATGGTCTGAAATTATGGTTTTTCCTTTTGAATTCATTTTGCCCTATTTGATATTCTTTGTCAGGCCTTACACAAAAACAAACATTTAGACATGAAGATAACAGAAATAGGTCGCATTAATCGCTGACCTGTTTTACCCAAGTTATAGATCGCGGTAGCCTGGTTGGTAGAGCGTCAGTCTCGTAACCGAAAGGTCGCGGGTTCTCTCCTCGTCTCGGCCAAAGACCGCCGTGTTGGCTAATGGCAGTTGGGGCACGTTAAATATGTCGCGACTGCCAAGTCCTCCAAGTTCCCATAACAAAACGATACCTCTGGGGGTACTGAATCAGGTTTGAGTCAGTCTCTGATTTGGATCTAAATTCTGACTTACGGATGGATGTATGAGTGTATGAATGAGTTTGACCACACCCTAAAAAGGGTTGTGTCGTGTGTGTTCGAGCAAAGTCGTACTTTCATCTTAATTAAAACGGTGCTCGTTAACAACGAAAGGCGCACACTTCTGCCTTCATTCGAAAGAGCTCCGCTCATTCGTGCTTGGTATGACCAAGTGGCATTAGAACCACCACCACCCAAGTTATACCCACAAGTACCTACTTTTCGGAGAAAGGGCATCAATGTGTTCTTCATGCCACAACGAATTGAAAGTTAGTCATATTTTGATCGAATGCCCAGCTTTCGACCATTTTTTTCATTCATCAAGTGTAACTTTCCCAGAATTCTTGGGAAGGAATTAACTTCCAAACATCTTTAAATTTTTAATTCATATACAACTTTTATTATATATTTAACTGAAACATATTTTTTGTCTTCGTCTGTTTTAGCTTTTTTTTACATTAATTTTTACCTGAAAATATAATTTTATACGAAGTTTCAAAAATTAACAAAGGCTTTACCTTTTACCACATACATGGCGCAGTGTGGCCAAGAATGGCCCTAGTGCCAAAATAACCAAGTTATACGTGCATCCATTTATCGAATTTTGATACTTTTATGCAAATAATACACCATTCATAACGATTATAATTCAGTATTAAAATTACTACGAATACATAGATGAGTCAAGTACTCAGTGGATTTCTATTTGAATCAAAATAACAAAATATTCCCCAAATAGAAGGTGTCATCTTATTAAATAATAAAGGAAATAAAACATTTAAGTGGTTAAATAAGGATAGAATTATGACATACACCAAATGACTTCAAATCATTTGAAGTCATCTGAGAAAAAGAAAAATAGGCTTTATTGTTGAGAAAGAGAAAAATAGGCTTTATTGTTGAGAAAGAGAAATTGTACATATATTTTTTCCAATCACATTTATGTTTTTATTATTGGTAGCTAGCCGTGTTCAACGTCCAATTGCTCGTCCACGAATAATAATAATAATAATTTATCTCAGCGAACTAATATTTATTTACTTCATCCAATCATACAAAATGAAAATACTATTTTAAATTTTGCTTTAATAATTTGACACCATATTATGCTCTCTTGCACATTAAATCTGTCAGGCCAAACGTCCTCCCTCTGGTGTGGCGTGGTGTGGAGAGGGGGGTGCCAGTTCAGGTGTCGTCCTCGTCATCTGACAGTGGCTCAAAATTACGAGGTCCGTCTCAAAATAGCCCTCGTGTTGCTTTGAAGCGGGACCTTAATATAACTAAACTAAACTAAACTGATAATATATCACATAATTTAATATAGTGCTAATTATCACTATATTAAATTATGCTTTATGCACAATAAACAGAGAGCCATCTGTTGAATTCATGCAAAGGGCAAATAAAATTTTGAAATTAGTTCAGTCGTACAAGCTAGAAAGTGTATAAAGAATTTCATAAGAGCTAAGTGGCACGACGAGTATTGATAAGTGTTTAAAGGTCACGAGATTTTATATTATATATAAATATAAAATGGCTGCGTCGATACAGTAAGGAAACTTTTTTTTTTTACTTTTTCAAATATGAAATTTTTTTAATGAAAGTATTGCAATCGCCTAAAAATTCGATTTCAAGATTTTAACAAATCTTTGTGTTACTAGTAAATAAAACATATTTTTGTAACTATGTCTCTTAGTCTGTGAATACGGCAACTCAAAAGTGCTTTGAAATTTGGTACATAGACTCTATTCGACATTTGTGTTTTTCTATCAGATTTTGAATCAAATCCATTCAGAGGAAGTCTGCCTTGAGGAAAAGCTGTATGTATATAAGTTAACACGATGCCTACCAAACGAAGAATACTAGATAGATAAAATTTAATACATAGGTTTTACATCTAAAATGTAGATATGCATCAATTTGGTATCCATTTCGTCAAGAGGTTATCCATCTATCGGTTTGTACTTTCACACTTACGTAATTGGGATAGTTATCAAACATTATGACTTGATTATATAAGTTATGCAATTACACAGTAACTGACTACAGTTATAGCTCTGTGTCCAATTTTAATTTTAACCGATGGAAAAAAAAAGTATCCAAATGCATATTTGGGTTTGTGATAGTTGTGTATTAACAGCATCACAGGTGACTAATCAGCAAAAATTCGCCAAAGCTCACATACTAATAGGCTACTTTTTAACAATGGCACGCAGTTAAAAAATAAACAGGTACATCTATTATTATTATTATTATTTTAGATGTATAAAATAAACAGGTACATCTATTATTATTATTATTATTTTAGATGTATAAAATAAACAAGTACATATATTATTATTATTATTATTATTTTAGATATATAAAATAAACAGGTACATCTATTATTATTATTTTAGATGTATAAAATAAACAGGTACATCTATTACAGTCGACCACAACAAATAATGTCGATACTGTTACGTTCAGTGGTGGCGGGATGGTCGGCTGTATGCAAGAAGAAGAAGGTACATCTATTAGAAAATGCAAAAAGTTTCGGGAGAAACCACTCCAATTGATTCCTATACAAAATCAAAAATGAAGATAGGTGCTTTTGAGATTCTTCTCAAAAATAAAATGGAGTGTGGAGTAGGCAGCCATTGATGACGTATATTGGAGTCATGAGTTTTCTTCTAAAATAAAAACTGAACAAAAGCAATGAAGTAGTTGAATCTGCAGAATTTTCTCACAATTTTTGCTTGTAGGACATAAGCAGAGACATAACGTTTTTCTTTCAACTATTTTTATTTTCCTCCTTGGTGGCGATGATGATGAAAATGTGTCCTTGTTTCGATGAAAAGAGGGTGCAGTAGCTTATGAGGATAAACACCCCTCAGCAACCCCAGCTGAAATGAAGATGAGACACACATTCGTTTGCACAACCCCTTTTCACAGGGGGGAGAGGGTAGGCTAATTCACACACTTCACAGATAGAACACGGGGGGGGAGCTATCAACCATGCCTGAACTAGGACATGTAAATCACGGGAAAGACGCTGTACCCCTAAGCCAGGATTTCCTCCTTGAAAATACATAATGAAATTTGGATTTTCCTTCAAAATGAGAGCCGTCATTAATGACGTATTTAAAGATTATGAACTTTCATGCATAATAAAGATTACGGGGAATCGGGCCATTAATTGGGACTAAAGGGACTTATTTCTTTTTTTCCTTAATTACATTAACAACATGCTAAATGAATTTTGCATAAAAATGGGCTGAAGAGATAGGAAATTAAATATTGAGTCTAAATGCAAAATAGACCAAAAATGAAGAAGATATTAAGTGATTGCGATATGATGCACATATTTAACATCGTAAGTGTATAACAACTAAGCGTGCCCTCTAGAAGCACCAACTAAAACACTGGCAGTCAATTCCCAGCCGTCAACGGTGTAGCATGTTTCATTTGTCACTGCTTGTGTGTGCGTGTTATTGTTTTGTGTAATTCATATGTTATTGTAACTAAGTGTTTGCGTTCGTGCTCTCAGCTAAAATATAAAACTTTTAGAGCTAGCTGGCATTTTGTTTATTTATTTGGTTAATCACTTAGTTACAAATGGTGCGCAAAAACAAAATTTTGACTGGAAGTTGACTGTTAATATTTTGGTTGGTGTCGCTAGAGAGCACGCCTAGTCGATACATCTTTGATTCAATCTTGTAGTATAGATATAGTACAAGTATATATATCTATAGTATAGTATAGTATA
>JAPMOQ010055381.1:43828-102255 GCA_026543055.1 Argiope trifasciata | reverse complement strand
TATAGTATAGTATAGTATAGTATAAGTATAGTATAGTATAGTATAGTATAGTAGTACAGTATATATCTATAGTATAGTATATATCTATAGTATAGTATAGTATAGTACAAGTATATATATCTATAGTGTAGTATAGTATATATATCTTGTAGTGTAGATATGTATCTCTAAGTGTAGATATCTTTTATTTAAATATATATCTCTAAGTGTAGATATCTCTTATATAAATATATATCTCTAAGTGTAAATATCTCTTATATAAATATATATCTCTAAGTGTAAATATGTATTAAAATCGGAATTAAATGTGGCAAGAGTTAAATCATTTCCTATCTGGAATTTACAAGCATGTAAACACGATAAGTCAAAATCACAATAACTTAAATAAATGAAATTTGGAATGTAATTTTGTGATTGTAACTTTATTTCTTTGTCAAATTTTTATTTCAGTCAGTGAGAAAAAAATCGTTAAAAACAAATATTCTGTCAGCTGAATCTATTATTTACCGCCAAAGATAATAGACACGGTAAAAATTCTAGATTCACCCCAAAACTCGATATTTCACAAATGGCATTCAATTAATACATTATATGGTTTCTTTACTATATTACAAAAATGTGTTAAAATAAAACTATGTACGTTCATAGTCTTGATCACAATCCACAATTTTATGTAGCTATAAGAGGATGACACCTTTATTAGAGGGTATGCGAGAAAGTTTTGGGAAAACTATTTTTACTAACGCATCCAAACGATTAATCATCAAAAATCACATTCTAATAAGCTCTAAAGTAACTACTGTTCGACAATGGCATTCTGTTAATAATATGCAAGCACATTTATTAGAAATTATACATTAAAGTTTTGGGAAGATTACTGGCAGTGGTATAAACTTATTTTTAGCATAGGCAAAAATATGCAAATGAATCTTTTAATGGAAAAATAATATCATTACAAACCTGTAATGTTGCTTCCCAGCACAATTCGTAAGAAAGACCGTTTACGGTAAGCCCTGTTGAGTGCCGCGTCAGTGATCGCAGAACTTGG
The DNA here is from genome assembly GCA_026543055.1 of Argiope trifasciata. NCBI lineage: Eukaryota > Metazoa > Arthropoda > Arachnida > Araneae > Araneidae > Argiope > Argiope trifasciata. The sequence goes on along the minus strand of JAPMOQ010055381.1, from coordinate 101,207 downwards.
TAACCATTTGGCAACTTGATGACGAATTTGGCAGCTTTGGCGAAAAAAATAGATATTACTGAAAACTGAGAATTTTAGCAACTGAGCCAATAGAAATCGAGATACACCTGATTATTTTAGAAACTTCTTGGCTGCCTCTTCGGAACTGTAAAAGGCTGGCAACCGGAATGAATCACGAATCAGAGTTGGAGTCGTAGTCAAGTATCGAATCTTCGAGAGGATTGCGAAGCAACGGCGGAGTGACAGCATTGTGTGGAACTTAAGCCATTGCTGAATTGAGCTGAGTGGAGTCCTGTACTTTATTATGGGAGCAGCATCATATCCTATGAAGATTAGCCAGTTGTGGAGTAGAGAGCTGGCAGCTGGATACAACTAAAGCAAGAGACAGAGAAGTGTTTCAGCCATCTGGAGAGGCCGTGGAGCGATGCTCCGAGGACCTCCCCTCTCCTGCTGAATCCTGTCTGTGGACCTTGTTACTACTTGTGGGTCCCTGTTTCTTGAAGTATGTTGCTGTGTTGTCTGTCTTTGTCTTGGTTGTATATATTTGTCGTCCTTGCATAAGTGTCTTCGTGTCTAATAAAAGTCATCGTTGTTTTCTACTAAAAGACTATTTATTTCATTTCATCGACCATCAAATCTTAAAAAAACCCCAAACGGAGTAATAAATCCGTAACAATATAAAATTGAAATTAATCGTTACAATAACAGATTGTTCTAGATTTTGTATCAAATAATACTTTAAAAAAATTAAATATTAAAGTTCGAGAAAAATTGCACGGAAATAAAATTGGCATTAATTAAAAGTTTTATTATTATCATTTTGATTTTCAGGCAAGGTTAAAATTATTTCTATGAGATAGTATTTTTCGAAAATCAGACTAACAGGTTCCAACAAAACTTATTTAATTACCAATTAAAGTTTGAAAGTTAATAATGACCTTTTTTTTTTTTTTTTTGTCTTGAACAGAACATTTTTCAAATTCCATTGAAATCGTGAAAAAATCATTAGAATTCAGTAACTGGAATACAAATAAACATTTTTTCTTAGATATAATAATGATACACGTTTTTATAATGACTATCAATATGTAGATTGAATACAAAAAAGGCATCTTGAGGACAAAATAGCTAGAAACTTGGTCAAAGTGTCCACTCATAAAAGCTTTCTTTTCTTATAGCTGAAATATGCTTCATATTTCCAATATGAAAGTATGACGAAGATAATTAAAGTAAATGCAAAAGCTTCTTTCTACGTATTTAACTTTTCCTTAAATTCTTCATCGTACTTAGAAAATCATAATGAATATTATAAGCTGATTTTTCTTTCTCTTTTTTTTAATGCTATATAATTAAAATACTTTGATAAAAGCAGCAATTTATATAAATACGAATAAATGGCCCTTTTCAAGATTTGAAATCTATGTTTGAATCAGTGAGACAATTTTAAAGATTTGAATTAACTTCAAAAGTGGTCTGAAAGGTAAATGTTCTTATTTAATACTGGCCTTAAAAAGATTGATATTTAAGAGTAGCAAGGCATAAAGCACTTGATTCTCTCTTCTAGAAAAAAAAATCAGCATACATCAAAATGTCAATGAAGATTAAAAGAAGCAAAAATATTATTACAAATTCTAAAAGTATATATGTTACAGTGAAAACCCGAAATCAATGGAAACTAGGGGAAACATGCTATAACTGATATTACCAGGGAGAACGCGAATTAACTAGGGAAAATACTTTCTAACTGGCTGAGTCAGGGAAAAACCGAATTAACTAGAGAAAACGCGTTTTCACTAACAGGACTAGGGAGAACCGATTTATTCGTGTTTTGACTGATTTGTTAGACTAAATTATTTACATCTATACAAAATTATTATATTAAATTAGTAAAACAATATTTGAGGAGGGGAGAATCAATTATTGAAGAAAAAAATACATTATTTGGATATTTTTTAAAACAGCATCGTTATTATAAATGATTTATTTCAGCAAAGCAAATTACTGAGACACTTGGAATTGCAAAGAAAACCATTTTTCTTACAGAAACTTTTCTGAAGAAAAGTGTTGTTTACTAGAAGAATGAATGGAACCTTGTATTGTTCCTAAAGCTCCTTTTGTTGCTGCTGTTAGAGAAATTTTCTGATTCGATACTTGTTCTTTAGTCAAGAAAATTTGGGGTGATATGTACTCACTAACAGATCTAAAAATCAGTGAATATGCAATATTTTTGTATCAAACGCACCCTAAATAGGTGTAATCTACTGTATAAATACTTCTAAAATTTAAATTTAATATAATTTGAATAAATATTAAACTAATTAAGTTTAAATATAATTTCTTACCTCGAGTACAATTTGTTAAGAACTCCATCTTTCGTACCAATTTTGTGCAGGTCATCATTATTTTGTTCAAGTAGTAAAAAAATGAAATTTCGCAAATTAGCTTTTGACCTATCAACACCTGGAATGGGAATAACAACATTACCTCTTATATCAACCTTAGGATGTGTTGCATCGGAGATCTTTTTCCATCGTTTGGTTTGCTTTATTAAGTCTTCTTTGGCTTCCACTCTAATTAGAAAAATATTAGAAGATTTATTAGTAAGCATATACTCTACTGATTAGACATGTTGATTTTCTTGCTCTTCTAAATTCATATCCTCGAAAATTTTCTGTTAAGTTCATCCTCATCTTCGATGGTTTTTTATATTGTCTGATGGCAAGGTTGAAGTTGTCATTCCAACTCTTCGTACAATTCCAAAGATAGCTTTGCATGGTGATTGTTTAATTCCTGAATGAAGAGCTATGTTTTTTATGGATGGAACGAAATGAAGACCATAGAACCACTTTATAGTTTTATTATCCTTCATCCATGAAGCCAACATATTTTATACTTGATTGGCCCTTTCAAACAAAACCTGAAACTAGTTGTGCCGGGGCTTTCCATAAACAATCTTTAATTCTACGTATGTAACTGCTTTATGACTGAATTTACAAACTTTCTTCCATTATCGCATTGCAGTATACAAGGAGCCCCAAATATTAGAAAGATATCAAGCACTTGCAATGCAACCTCTGCCGCTTTTTTTCCCCTGAAGAGGTTGTAACAACACTAATTTTGTTAAATGGTTCTGGTAAACCATAATAAAGTTTAAATACATTATCTGCCTGATACTGCATGGCAATGAAATAAACGTGACGGCGACTATTCTTTTCTGAGTGAATCATAGGTCTAGAGACCAAACCATTCCTTTTGATATTTTTCCCACATTGATAAAAACAAAAAATGTATTACCTCAACGGTTATGTTACCATATTTTCTCGAAGTTTTAATTTTAAGTCTGTCTCTATCTCTATGTCCAATGGCCGTATGTGCATTTTCGATTACATCAAAAATTTCTTCAACTGGTAAAAATGTGGCTCATTTGAAGAAATCAACTTTATATATATATATATATATATATTAATTAACAAAATAAGACAACCGAATCTAAATAATCAATAGAAAAAAATAGTCAATAGAAAAGGAATCCGGCCTGAAAACTTCGTCAGGAGCCAAGATATATATTATATATAAGAGATATATATTATACATAAATATATATATATATATATATATATATATATATATATATATATATATATGTAATTTTTTTTAGCTCAAAAAGCATTAACATTTCCTTCACTCATCGTAAATAAGTAAACCAGCACAAACACATTCCAACAAGAATAAAATATGACGACTATACTTTCTTTTGAAAATTTCAGAAATAAGAAATCTACATTCGTACGGTTTTAACTGGACAAAATCGGAAATAAAAAGTTAAACTCGTTTTCCCTATTGTTGTTCTGTTAGAATGGGTTTATTACAGCGTTTTTAATTCAGGTTTTCCTTGGCAATTAGAACGCGTTTCCCCTAATTAATTCACGTTTTGGCTAATTTCGGGTTTTCACTGTAACATACATACATCAAAACTTTTTTTTCACTCTGAAAATTAGTATTGAAACTGAGAAACATATTTCTAATAGAGCTAATTTCTCTGTCCGATTATATTGTTTCGAGCATTGAGACTCGCTTGCTAACAGTTCTTTGAAATCTCATTATACTGGTCCCTTAGTGTGGTTTTAGTCTGCCACACGACTACCCGCCTACCGCAGGTGTTGGCAACCTATTGAAACGAAAGAGCTAAAAGCAATAATTTACAAAATTTTCCCGCTTTTAAAGAGTCACTAAAATTTTTCGATTTAATATTGTAGTATTTACTTATATATATTTAATTTTTGATTTAAAATGCTTTAAATATGGAATAATCTTTATTCATATAAAAACACAAATTCATGCAAGAGAATGCTTACTCACACAAATATGTCAAATCTATACCCCAACTTCTTCACCTCATTATTCCTTGCGTCGAATATGAGGGCCTCAGCACACTAATTATCTTTTAGAGCTGTCCACTTGTGCTGCGCGATGTGCATGCATTCTTGGACCTTACCTCATCCAACTTGCCACTCCACAAGTCTTTGATTTTCATATTTAGTTGAAGCGATGCAGCATCAATTCCAAATAGCTCAGTGTTGATCTAGCATCAATTTCTAGCATGCGACACGCTAAGCCAGTAATAATCAAACGAAGGACGAATATTTTGTCTTGTTTCCTACCATGGATCTGTGAAAAAAATGTGTTAATTTTAAAATGAATAAAATAAGGTGTTTTGAGAGTTATAGGTTTAAATTAGGAAGATATATAATAATTATTATCACAAAAAATTTAGTAAAGGTAATGAAATGAGAATGTCTGTTACAGAAATTTGTTTAATTCTAAAAGATTTTTGAAAAACTAGCTGTATTTTAAAAATTTCTTAGCATTCAATATTTTTACTAGACATCCGAAATAAGTTTCATTAGAATTACAATTGTTTATTCTATCTCATGGTTCATCATTCTTTGCATTTTTTGTAAGATCATTAATAATTATACTACGGGACAATGTTTGCAAAAAATTAATCAAAAAAAGCTGAAACATCAGAAAAGGAAACTAATAACTTACTTAACATTACTACTACTAACTTAACTTTAAATTTTAAAATTCAGAGCTACAAATATATTCAGCCCTTTTATCTGTGAGACTAATTTTATAACTGTAAATGTGAAATATCCTTCTTGACACAATATGCAAACACTTCCTATTTTAAATACAGATGAAATCATGGAATTCTGAATTTTATGGATTTAATATAAAATATAGATAAATTAATTTTAATTTATAGAATAGTTTTAATTTTATAGATTAATTTTTATTTATTAGTTAATATAACAATGAAATAAAACGAAATTCAGTATAATATTCGAAGACAAAGCTAATTTTTATACTATTTCTCAAATTTTACAATGAAATTTTCCTCCACAAATTTAATTTTTATAAAAATAAAATCAAATTAATTTAGCACAATATTCGATGACAAAGCGAATTTGTATACATTTTTCTCATATTTTACTACGAAGTTTCCATTGTCAAATTTTTATAAAAGTAAAGCGTTCAGCATAGCTTTCGAAGACAAAGCAATTTTCTATGCATATTTCTCATATTTTACCTCAAAATTTTCATCGATAACTACGTTTTTTTTTATAAAACTAAATATAAAGTCTGTCTTATTTATTCAAATATTTCGAACCTTAGAAAAGATGCTAATGCATATATTCCATGAATTTTTTTTTTTTTTTTTTCCATCTCAATATGTTCTTATTACATATTTGAATTCCTAAGTCACTTCACCAGCGGAACAAAAAAATTAAATCGATAACGATTTTCATCTCAGACACGAACAAAAAACAAATCTCAACGAACTCTACAAACAAATTCTAGACAGGTGCAAGCTTTAATCGTTTTCGGTTCTAGAAGAACAGACATTCAAGTAGAAAGAAAATTAAAATAATAAAGAATAGTTCGCCGGTTTTCATTGATCCGAGTTAACATACTCATGGCACAACTATGAGCATGCGCGTTGTTGTGTATCTCCTTATTGGTGGATTTTCCTTGAAGATGCGGAGGAAAATTCTGCAACGGATGATTCAGGTCTAGGGCGAGGTTCGTTGCACAACTCGCTGACGACTCAATTTACAACGCAGCATCCTCTGCTCTGTATCTTCTCCAGGTGAGTACGCCGGTTAGGTTTAGCACTTTTAAATTTTCTCTTCGTCTTTCCAAATAAATTTATATTTACTTAGATTATCTGAATAGAATATTATTTAAAACTGATTCGCAAATTCAGATAGATGTATAATTTGCATATTTGTTTGTCATTGTAAGGTTTCAGCAGACTTATCAAGAACATGCATATTTAGTCTACAATAGTATGATGCAGTTATGGTTTAAGTATGAGATAAAGCAATTTTTTTTTGGTAATTAAAATAAAAAAGGAAGTTTATTAATGAAATAAAGAAAAAGAATTAAATAAATTTTTACAGCAATGAGAATGGAAAATTCTTGCTGATGTTTCTACTCTTCAGATGCATATTTTGCTTTGATTCCGAATTTTAGAATTCTTCCAAAATGAAAGAATCCTCCACCTTTTTATAAAAAATTCTGCAATCGAAAATTGATAGTAACTTGTTTAATATCGTCTGCACTAAATCATGTTTATTTTGAAATTGATAACAATCGATTGTCTGACAAAAATGTAAAAACAAACAAGAAAAATATTAAAATTAAATCACCAAAAGAATAAAACAGAATAAAATATTATATACGAAATTTTCAGATTAATTTTAGAATACTTTTAACTGCAAGAAAAACTCCCAAATGAGCGCACGCATAAATAATCGATAATCCACGTTTTCATTCCAATTAAGCGTTTCCAAAGATGGATCTGAGCATAGAGTTTACTCTCTTAGTATAATTGAATTAGCGAAACTGTTAATCGTGGATGCTCATTCATTCATTGCGCTTGCGTCGACACTGGTTGTTGTTTTTTTAATTGGTAATCTATGAAAACTTTTAATCGCTTCAAATAATACAATTTCGGTATTAAATTTAGGCAATAAAACTAGATAAATTGGAGCTTTGAGGTCATAACGCCAAAATACAACGAACACAATTTTTGATTAAAATAAATTTTTGTTAACAATCGTACATAAGCAAATTGCCAGTTGAAATTTTAAATACTTATTTGAATTATTTTATTTAAATAACTTATTCATAACGTAAGAAATAGTGAATGAGGAAATTAAATAATATGATAAGGACAAAATATTTCTAACTGGTGACTTTAAAATGAAATATAATACAAATATGAAAAACTTATTTAGAGAGCAAGAGTTATTCAAAGCGCTGAAATATTTATTATTATAGTTAATTATAAGAACGAATGCCAAAATAAACATCTTTCGAGATAGCTTTAAAAAAATTTCAGTAACTCGATAATTTTACATAGAAATATATCATTACTTCCGCGAGTTATACATAATCAGAATCAAAAATTGGAACATCTGACATTCCGAATTCGTTGCAGAGAATTGGAATTGGAATCTATTGTGTAAAACGAATGATTTTATTAGGATTCGTGCTAAGTCTTTGAACTTTGAAATTTATTTATTAGTGTAGTATATTATTAGTATCAGTACATTTATTAGAGAATTGAAATAATTGCAATGTGACACAACCTGCACACTAATAGACGAGAAGTATGCGTGCTTGTTTCATTTTGAAAAATGGCAAAATTGTCCCAGTAGTTGAGATTGGGATAATTGGTTCATACAGATTTATCTTCAAAATGAAATGTAATGAATGTGACAAGAGATTATAGATATTATAATAAATTTTGATTATAAGCCATGGATAGTATATTTCGTGTTGGTCAAAAGCTTTCAATGAAAAAAAATGACGAAATTATCTCAGTAATTGAGACTATGGAAATGATTATTTGATTTTGCCAATATATAAATAATTACGTAAGGGATATCGAGCCTCATTAGCAGATGAATTAAGAAATTATTATTAATATTCATAAACTAATTTAGGGGAAAAATACTGTTTAAGAAATCTTTTTTATCTCGAAAATAAAGAATAAGAATAATAAAAAAAGAAGATAATAAAGAATTAATAAGGTAATAAGAATTTTTTTTATCTAATTTTAAAGTTTTCTGAAGTTTAGAACAATAGAAGTCTTTAAAAATAAAAGTATTTTCTTAAATGATGTGTCATATATTACAGTTTTTGCCCTTTTTATAATAATTTATTCTTATTTTTTGAAAAATTTACTATTTTTCAGCAACGATATATAAAATAAAATGAATATATCAAAAACACTAAAAATTTTAATTAATAATTTTGATAAATAAAGAAATTAATAAATCAAACAAGTTTCGATCCATTACTATTGTATTTGTAACCCTTTTCGTTACGGTATAACTAGCAAAACTGTAGATAAATTTAGAAGCTCAATTCAATTCTCTTCATCCCAAAGTATAATTTTGATCCTTTCTGTTGTGTTTCTGAAATGCGCATCTTAACTTCTTCACCCCCCCCCTTCCCCCTATCATTTTCTTTTTATATCAAAATACGCTGACCAGTTTCTGCCGGTATATTTACCAAGTATGAATTAAACATAATTTCTTATAATATTTTAGTTGAAAACTTATGTATTTCTAGGGCCTTGTTTATCACAATAAATTACACACGCAAACAGAACAGTAATTAACACACGTACACACAGATATTTGTATTCACTATTTAGATTTTACAATTCACATATCTGAAAAATTAAAATTTACATTTATTTTCTTTACTATCCTTTAATTTATTTGTATTTAAATTAACAAAATGGAGGGTCCAGATATGACAAATCAGAGGTATCACAAGAAAACTCTTGCCTGATACTGATTCTTAATTCATTTAATTTTTTTAACTAATTTTTTTTTCTAATTTCGGAATTGTTTTGTTAGCAATAATCACAATTTTTATTATCTTCAATTTTTAAATTCAACACTCTTCTTACTGGTCACTCGAGCTTTCATAATTTTCACATTGCCAGAGTTCACAAATGTGAGTACAGACATGATAGAAAAATTCAAATCCTAAACATTTAAACAATAACATTACATCTTTTCCACTATCTACAATCCGTTAAATTTCCATATTCTAAACTGACATGTTAAAACATGCATTGACCTCGCACAATCTTCTAATAGATCAGATAGAACATGAAGCTAAATATAACTTCTCAATTTCAGATTCTACATCTGAACTGATCGATCAAAATGCGTGAATGCATCAGTATCCATGTTGGACAGGCCGGCGTACAAATAGGCAATGCCTGCTGGGAGCTATACTGCCTGGAGCACGGCATCCAGCCTGATGGCCAGATGCCCAGCGACAAGACCATCGGCGGGGGTGACGATTCCTTCAACACTTTCTTCAGCGAAACTGGTGCCGGAAAGCACGTCCCCCGAGCCGTCTACGTCGACCTCGAGCCCACGGTGGTGGACGAGGTCCGCACCGGCACCTACAGGCAGCTGTTCCACCCCGAGCAGCTGATCACGGGCAAGGAAGACGCGGCCAACAACTATGCGAGAGGTCACTACACCATTGGCAAGGAAATAGTGGATTTGGTGCTGGACAGAATCCGCAAGCTGGCTGACCAATGTACGGGACTTCAAGGTTTTCTGATCTTCCACAGCTTTGGAGGTGGCACTGGATCTGGCTTTACGTCCTTACTAATGGAAAGATTATCCGTGGACTACGGAAAGAAATCCAAGCTGGAATTCGCAATCTATCCCGCTCCTCAGGTGGGTACCACGACGCTCTGGTTCTTTTACCTTAAAAAAGTTCAGAAGGTTATATTTAAAGCCCGCATAGAGCCATTATAGGGGATACTATTGGGGAACTATTTCTGTTCCTCTTTTCTTGAATGAGGCCTTTCCTTTCTCACCCCTCATTCTTCCCTAAAGTTGGATTCAGACGAGACTTATCATTGTCCGCAATAGAAGGTCACACCTACATCCGGAAAATCGCGTGACCACAATGGGACAATGGCAAATGATTGTCTCGTCAGGACAAACATTGTCCGCATTGTCTCAAGTGTTAACACGAGGACAATACCGGGACAACAGCAGTGAGGCAACTTTTGCATCAAGCCGGGGTCCCACGGCGGGCCGTTTCACAGATTTGGTCATAAACCAGACCTCCGACCCACTGGGGGACCACACTCCCTCATAGCCAGGAGGATGCGTTTCCCCTTCGACCCCTCTTGGTCTCTTTGATGCCTGGGCAGTTTACGGACAAATTGTCGGTAAAGTCGATGGGCATCAAAGAGACCAGAAAACCGCAAGAGCAGTCAAAGGGTGGCTCGTCTGCAGACGGGGTAATGGCCGTGAAAACGGCCCTTTAGATCCTGCGACATCCTTAAATGGTCGTAAAGAATTCATTGTGTTGACTCCCCTAAAATTCATAAAGAGTGCAACACTAGAGGGGGACAGCAAGGCATTGAAATGCGTCAGAAACACTCTTCGAACAGTATACCCCCAACATCATTTTCCGTGTAAAACGAACGGGCGTTCTTCCTTACCCTACGCAGAAATACGTGCAACGCCCTTTTTTAGACATCTTGGTGATACGTCGAAATGCGTGTGGAGCCCTTAGAGGGTTAATTCCTCGTATACGTAGTACATAGAAAGTATAATAATCACCAAAAAAAATTCGAACACGAGATTTTGATGAATCTCCACGTTTTAGACCACTTTGAGTACGAAAAAATTATTTCCGAAAAATGTCTGTCTGTGACTAAGAAAACTCAAAAACGCTTGAGCTAGAAGGTTGAAATTCACTATATTGTCTTTAAATCAAATTTTGAGTAAAATCTGATCAGAGGAAGTCTATCAGCACGGCTGTTCGAATATAAGTTAAAATGAAAATTTCAAAAAGAAGTCAGCTAGATAGATAAAATCTGGAACATAGATTTAACATTTATAGTGCAGACACCTACCAAATTTTAAGCCAAATCCAACAAGGACTTGACCATCTGTCGATTTGCATTTTCAGAAGCATGCAAACATGCAACTCAAAAACGAAATGACTAAGATATACCGAATTTGGAACAATATTTTGTGACTACATGTGCAGTTTTGTGCCAAATTTTAAATTAAATCGATTGTGAGAAACTTGTATAAAATAAAAATTCGTTTTTTGAATACTATTAATGCCGAATTTTTATAGAAAAAATATTATTATTATTTTTGTTGTCAGGGATTAATGGCTGAAAAACTCAGCAAGGATGACGGTAAAATTCAGCAAAAATGTTAAAAGCAAGCCAAAAGTTAATATTTCCTAACTATCATATGGCAATGTCATGTAAGGCATTATCAGGCATGACACCTTTATAAAAGAGTATGAGAGAAAATTTTTGAGAGACCAATCCCGTTGTTTATTTTATTTATGCATTTATTGCAGGAATTTATTATGAGTAAATACAGCAATTAAAATAAAGCTAGAAAATTGCCAAATAAGAATAACATTGTAGGACAGGGTTAGGTGGATGATTGCTGAGCAGACAAAGTTGCATTACTCGGGGCTTAAATGCAGGGCAACAAAGTCTTAATGCTGAATATTTAAGAAATTATAGGTATATAGGTTAAAATATAGAAATTATAGGTTAAATATATCTTTCTTACTGGTAAACTGAAGTAATTAAGGGAGAATGATATAAATTTGCAGACCAATTTAATTTAAAACACTTAAAACTGATAAATCATCATGCGCAATTAGAGATTTGCAATTGGTCTATAACTAAATTTATATTAAAAAAAGAAAAATAGGATTATACTGTGAGAAAATTCCTCTAAATGGGCGATAATAGAATTAGATTAAACTCAATGGAGACTTATACCTTACGTTTTGGAGTCCCTCTTCCATTCCTCAAATCTAAAAACAAGATATTTTTTAATGATTTTTTTTTTCTAATATGCATATAATCCTTGTTCTAGCACCCGCTTTTATAGCTTATTGGTTTAAAAAATTAGCTTAAATTTAAATGAGATATTTAAAAAAATGGGAGAAAAATTGCACAGATCTTTTAACAGAATCTACCTATTACAAAATTTACCAGCGTTATTGTTTTGCAAATCAACATCTAAAAAAAACAATGCAGACAAAAAAAAAATCCAAATGGATAAAGTTCTGAAATTTAAACAATAGCTGAGTGCAATTTGAATAAGTTAGAGTATATGGCTATTGTAAATCAAATGAAACCACGATATTAAATTACTATTAGAATAATGTAAAAATGGTGTATTTGCATTGACTTTTTTATTGTCTAGCTCTAAGCAAGCGATGAATAAATATTTATGCAGAGTCTTAAGATTATATTTCTCGGAAAATTCTGTTTTCTTAATTTTTACTTTGTGTACTTTATATAGATTAATAACTTGAACTTTAATATACTAAATAAGAAAATTAAAATTTGGTTACGTTAATGAAAAAAAGAACCTTTCATTATAGACGCCATTATCCGAAATTTATCAGTTTATTTTCTATTAACCCCTTGCGTACCAGACGGCGTTCTCTAGCGCACGCGCAAATCCCAGATTTCTGTGGATACTGACCTTGACGTTACAACGCTGTTGGGTGTGCTACGATGTTGAAAAAAAAAACTAATGACAATACACTGATGTAATGCATGTAAAAAAGCTTTTTGTTCCAAGGAACATTTCGAGAAATTTCACAAAAATTTGTAATTTAAATTTTCCTATTTTTTCAAATTTTTGTAACACAGACATTTTGCACCCCCCCCCCTTCCTGTTTCCACCCTTCAGTTAACCGCAGATAAAATGAATCCAAAATGTTTTTATTCAATCCCAATAAAAGAAAATCTACCTTATGATGTTTCCTGCGCTGGTTACTCTGGTTGCACACCTAAAGAAGCCATGTATCCACATGAGGTTACAATGGGATTTTGCCCTATACATAGCATGTATCTGCTAGTGGTTACATGGTACGCAAGAGGTTAAAAGAACATATTCCTCATTAAATAAAATTCATTAAAGCATTTTCTCTTAAAACCTAATTTTTAAAAAAAATTGCCATTCTATTAATTGTATTCTTGCTAGTAAAATACCAACTCCTACAACACGTTACTACATCTCTATTTATATCTTCCAACTGCGTCAAAAAGGTAGACGTAACTAGGAAAGCTCCCTTTCCAAACAATAGCACGAAAAAAATTCTCTGACGTCTCTACACGTGTCGTTTGAATACTCTGTTTCCTTAGGCTTGCAGACAAGCGCAGACCTCGGATGAGGTTAGAGTTCTTCGACTTCTCAAGAACTCGGAAAGCAATGGGTTCCAAAGCTTTAAAAAAAGTTCACATTCTTCAGTGACTTTTATTTTTAATCCAAATTCACCCACCCGAAAAGTTCATATAGATTCCAATCTGAGATAATGATGGCATTCACCTTGAACACGGATTAGCTATCTCTAAAATCATAATATTTCCTATCTCTCGAATTTGTACATGTTTGTATCTGCATCCTATTAATTCATCATCAGTCTTTGAATTTATTTTTAAAATAGCATTTTGAAGCATTTTTTAATGTTGTTCATTCTTTAAAAGAGAAAAAAAATTAAAGGGGAAATTGAAAAGGAATAATTCAAATAATTTTTAATTTGAGTTTTTGTAATCAAAACATGATAACGCCTGGAACTATTTGGATCCTAAATATGAATTCTAATGTATACCTAAGTATAATATAGAACATCTATCCAGTGATTGGTTTATTAAATGATTTTTAAATAAAAAGATGTGCAATATAAATTTTAATGCACAACTTTGTATTAGAAATCGAATGTTACTAATGGAAATTCAATTAAAATAATAATTTACAAATTTTTCTTAAAGATAATTGTAGCATATAATTGTAAAGTATTGAAAATAATAATTAAATCTTAAATTAGTTTTCTTAAAAATAGGACAAAATTATACTTTTTTTTTTTTGTATTTCTTGCGTATAGTTATAAAATTTATTTTTTACATGCGTGTACACAGATAGTATGTGAATTTTTTTTCCCTTCTAATTTAACCGCCCTCCTCGTCTTTTTTTTAAAGAAATTCCATAATCGTCTGTAGCATGTTAATTGTCAGAAAATATTATATACAAATATTACGAATAGGATTGTGTTCAATAAATATTTCTTTTAACTTAACGTTTTAAACTTTAACTAACTTTTTAAAAAACTTTTTTTAACTTTAATAAATAAAATATGTTTAAAATTTTTTCCAATTGAATCTATTGCGTTTTAACCACTTAACTGTTTTACCCGAGTGCCGAACGTGCATCGATTTATCAAATTTTGATATTTATGAGCAAAAAATAAGCCATTCATAACGATTATAATTCAATATTAAAATTATTTCGAATTCATAGATTAATTAAGTATGCAATGAATTTCCATTTGAATCAAAATAAGAAAATATTCCCAAAATAGATGACATCTAATTAGATTTAAGAAAATAAAATGGTTAGATGGTTAAAAAATAGAAGAAATAACTTATACATATTCTTCTTCGTTTAAATTGATACCAGATAATTTGTCTTCTATTAATTCATCAATTGTGAATAATTACTACAATTTTTTAAAAACATTAATTCAAATGTAATTAAATGTTTTTTTATCACTGCACATTTTATAATGAACACGATGGTTAAATGAAAGAAAAGATTAGATATATACTGAAAATATTTTTGCAATCATGGAATTAAATAAATACATTTTAATCAACAAAAGATTAATTGATTTTTCCATAATAATAAGTAATTTCCAATGAAGCATTTGTTTACTGAACAAATACAAGACCCTATTATAATTATCGACGCATTATTATTACTGTCTCATAACTTAAGACGAAAAAAAAAATTAATTTACCAAAAAAGAAAGAAAGTGTTAAGTATTATCTATTCTTTCTTTGTCCCCTCACCGACCATAAATTACATTTTTATATCATTTTATAACATTCCGTTTTCACATTTCAGGTATCCACAGCTGTTGTGGAACCCTACAATTCCATTCTGACCACACACACAACTCTGGAGCACTCCGACTGTGCTTTCATGGTAGACAACGAGGCCATCTATGACATCTGCCGCAGGAATCTTGACATCGAGAGGCCAACTTACACTAATCTCAACAGATTAATCGGGCAGATCGTCTCTTCAATCACCGCATCCCTCAGATTCGACGGAGCCCTGAACGTGGATTTGACCGAGTTCCAGACCAACTTGGTCCCTTACCCAAGAATCCACTTCCCACTTGTCACCTATGCTCCAGTGATATCTGCAGAGAAAGCATACCATGAGCAACTGACGGTGGCCGAAATCACCAACGCTTGCTTCGAGCCAGCCAACCAGATGGTCAAGTGCGATCCAAGACATGGAAAATATATGGCATGTTGTCTGCTATACCGAGGAGACGTAGTCCCCAAGGACGTGAATGCCGCCATTGCTGCTATCAAGACGAAACGGTCCATACAGTTTGTGGATTGGTGTCCGACTGGATTTAAGGTAGGTGGAATGCAGAATAAATAGTTTAGATTGTTTCTGCAGGCGTCCTGGCATTAGGGTAGCGTGTCTTTTCCATAATATGGGGTCCCGGGTTCGAGTGCAGGTTTGGTCATAGTTGTTATTCTGTGTTCTATCTGTGAGTAGTGTGAATGTGCCTCACTGGAAAAAGTGAATGAAGTAGCTAAGTCGTACTCTTCGCCCTAGTTGGAGCTATTGAAAAAACAAGAGACACTAATTTAGGCTTAAATCGCTGACAGCTTTCTATCAGCGGGCTTGTTAAGTAACATAAGGAACAACAACAGATTGTTTCTGCTTCAAAATTAGTAGGCTGGACAATTATTTATAAGTCAAATAATGTAATATCAAAATAAGTCTACTTCTGATATCTTTTCACGAGACAGTAATAATGTTAAAATAAAATTCGTTAATAAATGTAAACCAATACAGAATATTAAAGACGCTCTATATTAAAAGATTATAATAGAATTAAAGACTTACAATTATAGGTTACACAACAATAATTTCTGCACATAGAACAACGATGAAGGGAAGGTAATCAGTCCACTAAAGATCCAGAATTCCTCATGTCTCAAATTTTAGCTCCAACCTCACTTCTGGCGATTGATTTTATCGATTTGCGATGGTCTTTATTGGATATAGTTGGATGGTCATGTCAATGTCGCATGATAAAGAAGAATAATATTCTGTTCCGAATAGAATAAATATTACAGTAATCATAATCATTCTGTTATTCAAAAAACTCGTAACTTTTTCACTTTATCGATTTTCCTGTATATTACTAATTTTATATAACTAGGATTGCTTTGAGACAATGGTTATCAGCCTTTCTTACTATGAAATAACTAAACAGCCTAGGAGAATATGAAATTTAAAAAATGGATATTCAAAAACATTTTTTTAACTAATCATCGCAATCTAGAAAGATAAAAAGCATTATATTAATACAACAGTAAAAGGAATAAAAGTGTACACAAATAACAAGAAAAAAGTTTTGATATTAATAATTTTAAATTCAAAATTTCATTGTAAATGAAACGTATAAAAATCTGATCCTTTGATACTGAAAGGCTGATAACTGTTGCTTGAAGATAAACTGAGTTTTAAAATATCAAATTAAAAGCTCGGTATAGAAGGACTTCATTATGAGATAAATAAAAATGATAGACGAGTTTCAGAAAAAGTTATATAATTATTTTCTAAGTTCCATATTTTATAAGAGAAAATAAACAAGAACACGAAAAATACATGACACTCTCTTAGAATACAATCTAACAATGATCTCCAAGAAAAATCATGAAAAATTTACCTTGATATTAATAAGGTAACACCATCTGTTGCATCAAAAGAAAAGATAATAAATAGAATTATCTAATAGCTACACTGCTAAATTTCGAAATATCAGTAACAAAATAAACTATTGCTCAGAATTCAGAACTCTTGATAGCGTAATAGTTACAAGCAGTACATGTTTTCAAAATTACTGGATTATAGTTTTCAGGCGTCGCTTTGCACTTTTCTAAAATTTCGTTTAACTGAAATATTTTTCAGAACAGCAGTTTTAAAAATCTAAAACTATTAAAAGATTAAAACTACGCCACGATTAGAGCATTAAAGACTACGGATATTGCTTTCATATTTTTTTTCTATTTACAGGTCGGTATCAATTATCAACCACCCACTGTCGTGCCTGGTGGTGACCTCGCCAAAGTCCAACGCGCCGTGTGCATGCTGTCCAACACGACAGCCATTGCAGAAGCCTGGGCCCGTTTGGATCACAAGTTCGATCTCATGTACGCCAAGAGAGCCTTTGTCCACTGGTATGTCGGCGAAGGTATGGAAGAAGGAGAGTTCTCCGAGGCACGAGAAGATCTGGCGGCTTTGGAGAAGGATTATGAAGAGGTTGGAATCGATTCAACTGATGGCGCGGAAGAAGAGGAAGGGGAAGAATACTAAATTGCCCAAAAAAATATGCCAACAGTCTGAAATTCTTTTTTAAATAACTTTTTTTTATTTATTTTCAACTATTGAATTGTGTTTTTTATTCTGTTCTTTGAGCAGATTTTTGTTACGTTTTAAACTAGATGATTCATTAAAAGCATAGAATGAGACATGCATTGTTTCCATAAATTATTGTAGTTTAGGAAACAGCAACAATCGTATTTCACCTAGTGGGGAAATTGCGAAACAAAATATAGTACACTCCCGAGTATCCAAATCGGGATTATCCAACTTTCGTACTATCCGGCCTAGTTTTCATTTGTCGCAATGAAATGAGGAAAGCAAGGCGTTGCATTGGCAACATTATCACAATATTACCAGTAATATTGGACAACATTATCACTATATTACCAGTAATATTGGACAACATTATTACTATATTACCAGTAATACTGGACTATATTACCAGTAATATTGGAAAACATTACCAGTAATATTGGAAGCGAGCTACTGCTATGATTTTTCTCTTGTCGTGTGCAAATTGCGTGTTGTGACAGATAAAGAGCATCATTCTACTCGTTTTTCATTGTTTCGTAAATGCATAACGGAACTCAGCAGTTGCCACTGTTCCTAATTATAACCGCATAGTGCGCATAGTATTCGTAATAAATAATTGAAACATGTAGTGCAGTATATAAATACATATAAACCAATAGTACAAATTCGACACGTTACCGGCAACTACTTTCATGATTCACTAGCCTGTGGTTGTGTTCACATTCTACGCAGCTTGAGATAAATGGGGAGCTTACTACTCAATAAGTGAGAAAATATGTATTACAACAGTGAGCTTTGATTTAAAAATTTTGTCTTCTGTTATTGGAGGGAAAAGAAATGACTCCACAGAACTATGGCCAATCTGGCTTTTTTTCGTTATCCGGCTTGCCTTTCTTCCACATTAGACTGGATACTCGAGAGTGTACTGTAACTGTTAAACCAAAAATAATTGGTAATATGGCAATTTTTAAATTTGCTGTCTTAGCAGCATACCATTTAGAAATTGATTATAAAATTACAACTACATATGGGCACATTCAATATCAATAGAAATAAAAATATTTAATATAGAAGGCGGATTTTTAACAGAAGAAGAAACGGCCATTAAAATGTAAGCTTCTGCTAAATAACAATTTTAAATATGCAGATTAAGGACTACGATTTCACGACGAAATAACGCTTCTCGTTATAAAATTACATATCAGGCTTTTAAATTCAAGTTTAAATGTACTTTTGCATAGATAGAAACTGAAATGAACAATAAATCAAACATTTTCGTTGCTTTTAAAAATCACAAACATCAATGAACACGAAATAAGGTATAAGGTTTTAACAAAATCTTCAGTCGATTTCAATACTTTAGAAATCATTCAATGCACAGGTTTCAAAAACTTATACCACGTATCGCCATACCAAACATTTTTTCTTACGTATAATTTCAATTTTAGAGTTACTTTAAAAAAAAGATGTAATCACTTGAGATTATGGGACAGATAAGAGATCTAACAAATCGCGCATTTTGAGAAAAAAAATGTTGTCTTCAAACATAATGATGAATTTTTTTAAAAGTTAACTTCTAGGATTTTTATGACAATTCAAACTAGCCATGTACTTTTTTAAAAAGAAATCTTAGTTACGATTATGAATTTGATTCGTCATTCCGATTTACAAATTTACGGCCATTATGTACTATTCTATGCATAAACAAACTAAACTTGTTCTAAATGCAAAAGTCTTTTCAAATAAATCGGCTCCAAGAATTAAATGAATGTTATCGCACAAATGATACGCAATAATTTATGCATTTTGAGATATACATGTTTTATAAAATTGTAAAAGAGGAAAAACATTTTGCTATTCCATCTTTTAAAAGTCAATTCGGAGTTGTTGGAATAGGTAACCAACAAAATATATACTGACCTGTGTGAATAAACACAGAATTAAGAAATTTGAAGGAAATGTTAAATAAATCTTTAATGAATCCAACAGTTCTTAAGTTCAAAACAAACATGATTCATAATTTTAAAAAGAGCAATATTAGCAGATAACAACATTTTTGAAGAAAACAGCACATAACAGTTTCATGATGAAAAATATCACGTTTTGATGCTTTTTTAAAATATTACAAAAATAAATATCAATGCTACATCGTTGACCTACGGTTTTTAATCACTGCATCCTAATCATGGCGAAAAGTACTGTTTTGCTTTACCAATTCCTAAACCAGGGAGATGCAACAAATAAACCAGCTAAAGTGATCTCTCCAAAACAATCTCACGTACACTCTATTAAAGGTGTTATCTCGGTAAGCGCCTTGCATTCGATTTCGCTCAAAATTTGAAGAAAAAAAAAATTGCTGAAAAGATCACATACCAAATTTTATAAACCTGCCTTTGTTACTGTTTGCTGTTGTTGTTAATGTTGATCAAGATAACGCGTTTCGAAAGATAGACACAATCCCAAATGTTTTTGAACCCAGATAAGTCTAAACCGTGCATATTCCTCAAAATCTAAAGGTCGCATATTTCGACAATAACAAAATTTTGTACACAAGAGAGTAATGTACCTCAGACTAATTGATTTAAGCAACGGAACTAATATAACACATAACCTTCCGACTGTTGTTCTAATTGCAACCGCTTTTTAATAAATTGATTGAGCAGATAACTTCTGAATAATATATTATTTTTAAAAAAGAAAATGTTGAAGGCGCGTATTATCTACAATTGGTTCATTTTGTGATTCTCTGGTCCCCACTTTTGCTCCTTCAAACTTTCTAAGATTTGGAAAAAAGAATGGAATATTGTTTCTATGTTACTGGATATTCAGAAAAAATTTTAGATTTCAGTTCTAAAATCATTTGGTAGTCCTTACAGATTACAGTTTTCTTTTCACAACACTTTAACTCTTCATACAGCATACTGATGTTTACTTTTAAAAAAATACCCTTCCGGTATGATTTAATAATGAAAAAGTGTGCATGAAATAACCATTTAATTTTTATGGAATAACCATTATGGAGAATGGAATTATCATATTCAACAGTATGCAAGACGAGTGTAGCTCGTCATGCTGCGATATGGCATGAAAAACCAATGACGAGCTAGACTCGCCATTTTACCGGAAGGGGTTAATATTATCACTTAAACTTTCAAAATTAAACACCGCCTTTATAAATAGTTTATGGTCGCATAATGGATTTAGAGTCGATATCGAAAAACAAAAAATTAAAAGTCTTAATCACTAAATACAGAGAATACAACTAAAATAAGATTAGAATTTATGAAAAGTTTCCAAAATTGATCATTTGACGATTGATTCCCTTGTTTTTTTTTTCCCATGAGTCATCAAGCAATTTCTGAAAAATACAGATAATCTGCAAGAAATTAGTATAAGTAACCGTTAGGCTAAAGGAAATAAAATACAAAAGATTCCCATGTTATAATGTGAAAAAAATAATCAAAGTAATTTCATAATTTAAGGTACTATAAATATCGATAAAATCCGAAAGCATTTCAGAACCTTTTTAAGTGTTGGAGGTATGTAAATCAATGAAAAAAAAATCCTATGCTAAAAATATTTTCTCACAAATTTGAATTTTTTGAAAAAGAATACAGACAAAGATTCTAAATTTTTATCAGATAGTTCCGCTTATTAGAACTTTACCATGCCTACAAGAAATCCGATATGAAATGTATAACAATCCTAAAGATTAAATGTGCTTAACACATTATTAGAATGAACAGGGAACGTATATTACGCAGGAAATATTCCTGGCTAAGCCCAATGAAACAAGAACTGGGGGCCGACCTAACCTCAGATGGGTTGACTGCATGGAAGGGGACTTCGCCACTTTAAGAGTGATTAACTGGAATAGCATGACCAAGAATAGAGAGACATAGAAGAAAATTCTTGAGAAAATCAGGGCCCAAACGGGGCTGTTGTGCCAGTAAGAAAGGAATTCAGCTTATATTTTTAAAAAATTTGTTAAGATTTTTCGAAATTTACGTTTTTTAAAAATTCATTCTTGAAATTCTAATAACCTTTAGATGGCTTATTTTATAAATCATTTTAACATCTACAACTGTTTAAATTAAACTAAAAATTCTAGTATTTTATAATTGAAAGCATTTGTAATTTATGAAAAAATATTTGGCAACTTGATTATGCTAGCTCGTAAACATAATAAAATATATATATATGTTTATAAATATTACAAAAATCAGATGAGTGTAATATAATGGGTAGGAAATTTGCGAATAGTCAATTATTAATATCTTTTTAGTGCTTTATAATTGTTTGTATTAACGTCCCGTTTTAAAGCAACACTTAGGCTATTTACTTTATGACTGATAATACATACTGTTACTTATGGCACTTGCCATAAGTAACAGATGTCAGTGAATTTAAGCCAGGTTTGAGCAGTAGCTTCTGTGGGTTAAAGTCCCTTAGCACCCAAGGCCAGAAATCTGATTTCTATCTCATATAAAGATGACATTCGCTTGCACAACCCCTTTTTACAGGAGTGCTCTTTCACAAACTCATAGATAGAATACAGGTACAGGACAACCATGTCCAAACCAGGACTCAAACGCGGGACGGCAAGATCATAGAGAAGATGTGCTGCTCCTGGGCCAAGATACCAACATAATGTATGTAATTTATAGAAATTTATTCGGCAGCTTGCCTAATAGTACTTTCTTAACCTTTACTTTACCAACCAATGATTAGAAATTTCAATATCAATGGGCTGGTTTCTGTCTCAAAAAATGAGTGCAGGATGTAAACTAAATTTTTACTAAGGACACTTTCGCTTTTCATCCTTAATTTTTCATTTGATAAAGAAACCGGCCCATTAGTATAGAAAGAATAACTGCAGAGTTCATAGTGTGAGGATTAAGCACGGAAAGGTTATTTTCTCTCTCTTGTCTTCTTAAATGTTCCGGTATTCAGGGACGTGATAGAGAGACATGTTTTTAATGGCTAATTCAATAGTTTTAAGCGATAAAAGTATTAAGTATCCTTCTGTTTCGATCTTTTGATGACAATTCGAGTGAATAACTCAATCATTATTAAAAGTACTTGTATTTGCTAAAAACAGTATATGGATAAACAAACTGGATCAATTTCTTTAGCACAATATGGTATTAATTTCATGAAAATGTTATAATTTTCTTAGGTACCTATTGATGTCGAGAGCGAAAGCCGAATTATAACACATCGTAAAACTCAAATATTCAACAACTGAATGTAAGTGTTAAAATGTAAATTTATTTTGTTTCCCAATATTTTTTCGAATTCCTTTTTATAAGTTCGTTTGCCGTTATTCTTATTCGTAATGAAAACTTCTACAAGTTTAAAGATTTGTGCCCAGATGAAGCTTTCAGAAAGATATTTCTTTGAAATTATTTTGAAAATACATTTTTGGGAAATGTATGAATGACGTTCAAGATGCCTTAAGGCCTTATCACACGGTGAAATATCGTCTGCACTTTCTGTCAGCTATTTTCCATTTCTACCCTCAGAACCGGTCAAGCCAGTTTTTCATAATCGACAACTTTTTCTAACCAGCAAGAAAATGCCAATGATAGTGATGAAAATATTGTCCGCAAGCGAAATTCAACCAATCATGTGAAACTTTGAACTGACGTCACGATGACGCCATTTTCTGCTGACGGAAAGTGCCGACGATATTTTGCCATGTGATAAGGCCTTTAGCCAACTTGGAAATAACCAACAAATTTTACAATAGTAATTTTTCACTTTCTATTATACGAAGAATAGAAAAAGCATAGTAATCATCAAAAGATTTAAATTTGCAATTTTGACATATATCCAATTTTTGACTTTTCTGAATTCGAAAAATGCGTTTCTGGAAACTGTCCGTCTCTCTGTCTGTAACAAAGATTACTAAAAAACCCTTTGAGTTAAGACTGTTGAAATTCGGTACGCAGGTTCAAAACCAAATTTGTAGATTTAAATACAATTTTGGGCAAAATCCATGCAGAAGGAGTCAGTCTTCCGAGTATACATTAATTTAATAACAAAATGAAGAAAACTAGAGAGATAGAATTTGATACAGATCTCACATCTTCAGTATAGTCACCTGTCAATCATCTGCCGGTTTCTACTTTCTGAAACATATTAACGAGACAACTCAAAAACGCAATGATTTAAATATTTCAAATTTGGTACATGATTTTGAGATTTTAAGCATAGTTTTATGTCAAGATTTTATTTCAATTTATTGGGGACAACATGTCTAAAACCCAAATTTAATTTTTGAATACTTTTAACTGCTTGTTAAGGATTAACCATAAAAAAAAACTCGAAAAAGAACATACGATAAATTTAGTATAAATACTAAATGCACGCCAAAGGTGAATATTTTGCATTTATTATACACTGATGCTAGTCAAGGCATTCACTAGGATAGCATATTTATTAAAAGTACAAGAGAAAGTTTTGGGGAAAACACCCCTGCTGGGTAGTTATAAATGTACGAAACCCACTAAGAGTTAGTACTGGGACATCATAGTGAATTCCAATTCAGTACGTAATCGCTATCAACATGAATTCCAGTAACTTAGGAATTCATACTGGTAAATAAGTCTTTGTATTTGTTTAGGATAAGAAAGTTCGTGAAAATCGTTAAACCATTCTTGATAAAATACCCTTTGAATTTGTCTAAAGGTCTTATCACACGGTGAAATTTCACCAACACTTTTCCATTTCTACCCTCAAAAACCGGTCAAGCAAGTTTCATAATCGATAACTTTTTCTAACCAGTTAGAAAATGTCGTTGGAAATACTGTCCGCAAACGAAATTCAACCAATCATGTGAAACTTTGACACACAAGTGACGTCACTTTCGCTGTCGTTTGCTGACGGTAAGTACCGAAGATATTTTGCCGTGTGATAAGGCCTTAAGATAAGAAAGCTCATGAATTTCTCCCCAGCTGACCATAAATTAAAGCAGATTAGAGAACAGTGTGAGCACAAAGTACTTTTTCTGATTACAGAAATTTATTGCACAGAAATAACTACATTTGGCCATATCTTTATTTTTGTAAACTTGCTACTGCTTTGAAGAAATTTCATAATTTAGGAAACAGAATGTTTTCCAAATACAAATTAATCATGCTGTTTCCCGCATAGGTTGATAATTACACAATCAAAATGTTTTACTCGGGAAAGAAAATGGCAATAAACATATTTTGGCAATTGATTGTTTAATGACTCCTTATGTGTGGGGTAGGTTACTATTATTACTCTAATCTTGTCATCTAATTCGTATAAAATCTTGACTTTTTAATATTTTCCAAAAGCAACGGGAAAATTGTTCTCTTTTAAAGAAAGCCATTGAATTGTTTTAATACTTATTGTGTGCCGGCGTCCAGGCATAGGAGTAGCGTGTCTTCCCCGTGATCTAGGCATCCCGGTTCGGGCATGGTTGTTTTGTGTTCTGTCAGTGAGATTTATGAATGTGCCCCCCCCCCCCCCGTGAAAAGAGGTTGTGCAAGCGAATGTCCTCATTTGAGGTAGAAGTCAGACTTCTGCAATCTGGGTGCTCAGGGGTCTTTACCCACAGAAGCTACTGCACCCCCTTTCCGTGAAAAACACGGACACGACATCCTCATCCAATACTTGTTTCCCAGTTTGCCATTTTCTTCTAGTTCGAAAGGGGTATGAATAATTCATTTTCGGATTAATTTGAACGATTTTACAAAAAATTTTCTAATGAAACATCACTCTTATAATTAACAGATTGAAATTATCCTGTTAATTACAAAAACCCAGATTAAATATACTAATTATCGAGAAACCAATCAAAATTTGTAAAGGGATCAAAATCAGAAAATCATCTGTATCAGAAAACAGCTGAAGCAAGCCGTTCTGCTAAGTGATCAAACAAGTCTTGAAGACAAATATTAATAGAAGTTTGTGCAACTAAGTAATTTTTTTGTGTATGAGATAATATTTTGTCATTGTAGAAGAGCAGGGTTATATTAATTTTACATTTTCTAGTATCATATCAAATTTATTTGTTGTTAAACTACCTTATATTGTCTAGCATCTTAATTGGGTGAATAAATACGATTCAGTTCATTTTTAATAGATAGTGTTAGTAGTAATATTTTCCAAATAGTAACAAACAGTTAGTAGTATTACACTCATGCAGTTTAATCGGGAAAGCCACAGTGGCTACCAAAATTCAGTATTCACTATAATCTTTCTACTTTAATTTTATTCTTTTTGGTCTTAACATTCTTATTTAAGGCTAATATTTATAAGATTGACAAAATATGCATTAACAAAACAATTACGCTAAAAAACAAAACGAACGAATGAATAATATTTTTATTACAGTTATTTTTAAGTCAAAGTTACAAATTCCTAAGTCACAAAATTGAGTACGCACTTAATAAAATACGCGACTTGACTACCACTATTTCTTTTCAAATGAAAAAGTAAAAGAACTTGGTTACTTTAATTGGCAATCATTGATTTCCAAGCTTAAACAAACGTTTTGGTTATCATAATGAGCTCCAGAAATGAAACAAAGGTTGAAATTCGGAAAATTGTCATTCGATTATCTGAAGATAGTCTATCTCTACAAGAAATTGCAAGGGAAATTCAACGCAGTCACGGATGCGTGACTCATATACCCATTGCCTACAGAAATGCACGATATCGATAGATTTTCTATTTATTCCTACACCTTGCATTCAATGCCAAGATACAAGACGTTACACTATCGAATATTTTCATTCAACAAGTGTTTTATACACAAACTACACAATTTCCACAAGATTTATGTGGAGGGTTAGCGGTTTTTCTACCATAAAAATCACATTCAATCTTTTAAATCAGTTTTTTTTAAATTAATGTTACTAATATTTAAAAGAAATGGCTTATATCTGTTTTTCAAATTCGAAATTAGATAACCTTGAATCGCTCCTTTGCCTAGGCAATACCAACAAACATTGGCCAATTGATCCGACAGTTCACTTATTTAATCATTTCAAAAGATAAATGAAAACTTTTTCTAAATAACGATAGAATTCTAACAATTCGAGCAGATAGACTATCACCCAACCAGTAAAACAAACAGCTTGCCCAACTGAGGATAAATTGCAAAATGACTATTGACCTTAAGAGAAGCGATTGAGAAAAATTCCCTATATAGTTTAACAAACTCTGTAAACAAATACAATTCACTTTCAACCTAAAATATCAATACGAATAAAAAGTTTTCCAATCCAGAAAATAGTATAGTTTCTAAATGTCACACGATATAATTCTGAAATCCGTATTTGAAGGCTAAGTTTTCTACATCCGATTTTTCCACGCACCAAGCTGATTGGATTTATATGGTTTTTACTTTTACTATCTTTAACATCATTACTTCTGAAGTCCCTTTTAGTTCCTAACACTATAATTAACCTAAATCTTGATAATGTTAAAGAAACATCTAGAAATTCACAACGTTTTTTAATTTTTGTTACCATAGCATTTCTTTGAAAGCAGAAACACGACATGGATTGGCACAAGGTGAAAATACATTCCTAAATAGAAACGATTAAGTAAAATGCGAGAACATGTCCACATAGTTTTCTCTAAGTTCAAATTAATCCAATCGGGATCAGCCAGAAATTCCAAGATTCAGAAATTAATCTTTTTTTTTTTCTGCAGTTGTTTAAGTTAAGTTATATTAACGTCTCATTTTGAAGCGATATTAGGGTTATTTGCAGCTGTTTAAGAATTCAACAGATTTGGCATTTTTATACACTATGTGTATATAAATATTGTGTGTGTATGTAAAAGCACATTTTTTAAGCAAATTCAAGACCGAGAAAAGAGAAGACACTTATGAATTTTACTCGACGAGATACGTCAGTCCAAGACACAAAAGAAGAGCAAAATAATGAAAAGACGCCGAAATATTTTACCAGTGATTTTATACTCTGAGATTTCGATAGTTTATATGTGTGTGACGATTTAGGTACCTTTAAAAGAATGTAGCGAGGCATTAAAAATCTTCGTTCCTTCAATCGGAGCGTGAGAATAACTGATTTACGTTTTCTAGGGGTGTAGCATTAATTAAATAAAGAAATAAGAATATGATCAGGAAATAAGAGATCCTTTTAGATAGAAGTAAATATGGGTTAAATAAACACAAAAATTAAGAAAATAATCAAGATTTAAGTTAGATTAAGCGGTACCATTAAACATATACTGGGTGCTCCAAAACAGACCGATGATTTGAAAATGTTTCCAAAATGACCACCATTTGCAGCAACAACGCGAAGTAAAATTCGAAAACACCCGTGAAAATATTTCAGAAGTGTTGTATTGTTTCAGTTCCAAAAAAAAAAAAAAAAAAAAAAAAAAAAACGCAGTCTAATCTGGTGAATAGGGAGGCTAACCATATCATTCAGACTTTTCGTAATCAAGACCAATGACAATTACAGAAATTTTCATAGAGAAAATCGTACATTGCCAACATTTGATATGGCCGAGCATTCTTTTGCATAAATTACGAGCTATTCCTACCGTCCCTCAAAGCTTTCTGATTGGCCGCAAATTCATGGAGGATGTTTTACTGAATTAACTGTCCGATGCCCAAAAAATGTCCCAATAAATCCTCTGGAGGGAATGGTGGCCTAAACCATTATTTTTGATGGATGCAGAGAAGAAAGTAAGGCTACGTCCGTTCCCCTAATGCGTCAGTTCTGGTTATTAATAAAACCACTGAGAAAAAAAAGCCTCGTCAAAAAACTGTTTCCAACGTCGATTTCGCAGGTATTCAACTTCAGCGGCAAAGAGCTTTCGAACGTACAGCGTGTATTAATGGCATCAGCAATTGCCATCTAAGAAAACAAGCCTGAACCTTCTAAGATTTTCAAGTGAAGTCTGATGTGCAGTCATTCGTCGTAGTCCAATAAGACAAGCAATACAGCGAAAGAATACTTGGGTTGGATGACCAGCAGCATTCGCCACTGAAACTGCTGAGCGTGAGCAGCCGGTATTTCCAAAAAGGTCGTCAATGATGTTTCCAATAAACTGAAGTTTCTCGAATAGAACCTGTATGGCAGTTTGCTGCACAGTTTCTGACTTTCAATTTCCTTTGAAAACTGCGACTCGTTGCAGCAGAACTGTGATAAAGATGATGGAACACCAAAACAATAATACGCTGTAAATGCGAATAAACTAATTCTGATAATAAGTTAGGATATAGAAATAATACCGATCTGAAAAGGCAGAATGCGTACGAAATATCAGTTTGACGAGCTTTGTAACAAATTTTGAAAATTGGTGAGAATAAATTCTCTAACTATGTAAACAGAATGCGACAAAAAATTAATTTCATTTCTTTAATTAATTTTTTAACGAATTTGGATCTAAATTTCTTAATTTTTATTTTAAAATTAGCCCAGGATAAAATTTTAAAACGTTCGCTTGTTTCACCACCTTTCTACTTTTCCACTTATTCATAACGCACGCTCTAAGAAACAAGAATTTTGTATTTTCTCACCCTCCGAGCAAAGGGGTAAAAATTCCTATCATTCGCAGAGACCTTTCAGAAATACCTAAGATTCCCTTGCATGAATCGACATGTGAAAAGAAATCCTGGTAAGAATATCATAGTGATATCAATGTGGGAAAGATTTTCGGAAACTTCGCTCTTATATTACGATGTAGTGTTGCAGCTCGTATCGCTTTTACTCTGTACAATAACATGGTTTTCATAGTGAAATAAATCGAAGTTAAAATTTCATAAGTTTCTTTTCGGTCACGGATCAGCAAAATTAGGTCTACACACACATGCATAGTGTTCCTAAAAAGATTGAAACACCGCCTAGTTCTTTACACATTAAAGATAACTGGGCCATGCAAAGTCGTTCAAAATAAGACCATGTCAATAAAAATTTCCCCGGCTAATTTTCCAAAACCTACGCTTTTCAAATTACTATACGAGCCTTCTTAACAAGTTTAGTCAGAAAGTTTGATTTTTTTTTATGCAATATCATTATAAAAAAACGTACTCATTATCTTTAAAATTGAATTATTCTTAATTGAAAATTTAATGCGCTGCATAGACTCCTTATACCAAAACAGAAATAAAATTTGTTGCAATAGCGGGAAAAAAATACAGAAAATTAGCGACAATATTTTATTTATTAATGTTATCTTATGCCGAATTTACACTCGACCAGCCACAAAATGGCAAGCAGGCAGCGCATGCGAATGAAAAATGGTATTAGGTCGATGACAAGTAATTGTCCGAGCGGGACAACTACAAGCCGCTGTATATATATTTTTTCTTAATGCACATGCGTTTGTAGAACTCGGCATTAAAAATTAAATACTTATTATTAATCTTTTCATTTTATTTGCCCTTTTATTTCTATATTTTCCACATTTAGGTATATTTACCTTTTTATTTTACCATATTTCTTTGTGTTAATACGATACGCAGAGAAACGGAAAAATATAGGAACGCAAAATGACAATTTATAGCCAAGCATGGAATGTTTGAAATCTATCTAATGAAATTGTAGCAAACATAAATCAGTCCCTTGCTGAGCATGCGCAACCTATCGACCGTCTTAAAAATGGCTGAATGTAAACCCAGCATTATTCGTGTACTTTATTTTGAACTACTTTACAATTTACACCGTCCATTTATCTCTAATAAGTAAATAATTAAACCGCGTTTCAATCTTTTTGGGACACCCTGTATAAAAGACAAACGAGAATGTTGTTCTTTAACGGTTAGCAGCATTTTGAAAATTCAAAATTAATAAACAGAAAGAAAGAAAAAACCCCATTTCGTTAATTGGACAGGAGGTGAAGGAGTTGAATATTTTAAGCATCTAAATACTTTTAAGGTCTATATTGGCATAATTAGATAAAAGCTATCAACTGGGACATCTTAGGCAAGCCGACTATTTAAAATAAATGGCACCAGAAATATCAACAAAGAACTTTATTTCATAATCATTGTACAATTTTTACATAAAAATGAAATTAAATAGCATGCAGAATAAAGAACCATTTACACACTTTAGCAATGCAATTTTGTTCCGATGCTTTTTATTTTATTAAACTAATTCTGAATTCATTTAGTACTAACTTTTTTAGAACAAACTTAAACGAAAATTTTATATATATATATATATATATCTTGCAAATTTGAAAGATTGTAATTCGATTTCGTTTACAAAACAGCTACCAAATATCAGATTTAATAATTTTAATATCAAATGGAAAGAAAGAACACAAAGGAAATTTAAAGTTTACAATGAATGAACTAAACTATATAACTTTTATAACTACAACCCATAAACACTGGGGGAGGAAGGGGGTATTGAATTTAAGCGAAATTTCCTTCTGGTACAATTTTCATACTTATTCCAGAAAATGAATTCCACATGATGAAATGATGTGAGCTGCATAGGCCAAAAATGAAAAAATTATAGAAGTATATTTTGGAGATTCATGACTAATAACAGCAATAATATTTGCAGTAATACAAAAAAACTATATTGGTTGACAAGTTATAGTTTTCCACCATTTGTATGTACTCAACAAAGCATGAAAGCTGCTATTTAAATTGCAATAAAGTAACACCATGTTATAAAAATTTCAGCAATTGATAATAAATTTTGAAATTATGATATTTTTAATACTGTTCTGTTATTATTATAATCAAGTTGAGTTCTTTAATATTTTTATCACATTATGTTAGTGGTCAAAACCAAAATAAATGACAAAGAGTTTTTAAGTCCCCTAAAAAGTAATGCAATGTTTTATTATTGCAAGACAAAAGGTTTATTTATAACAGAGTAAAAAAAAAAAAAAAAAAAAGGTAAAAATCTCACTAATGGCAGCATTCCAAAACTTTTAAAGAGCTGTAAGAGAACTGAACTCAAATGACAGAAATAATTGGTCAAATCAGGAAAAATGCACACCATATAGAGAAATTAAGGCATTGCCTTTATGTGCGAATAAAGACATTTGTGAGCATAAAAACAAATATTATGTAATGCAATGTGAGGATCATTCAATATACATTGCAGATATATGGTCAACAAACATGAATTTTAATAGAAAAGCCATACTTAAATCATAAACAATGATTTGAGAAGGTTGAAATGAGCATAATACAGTTAACTGGATCACAGTCTAACATGCTGTTAGTTGATTTGAGACAATGAAACAAAAATCTCACTATTTGATAATAATTGCAAGTAGATGAATGGAAGATTTACATTCCAACTGCAACAAAGCTTATCACTAAACACTCAAAGTTATGATTCAAGCTTATGACAGAAAAAACCATAGACAATTTATGACTAAATGGAATTTAAATATTTCAAAATATGTATGTACTCATTCCTAAAATGATTGCCCTCTGTATGTAGTTTCAGTTAATAAAAAATTTACTGCAAGATCATGATGGTTTAACAAATAAATATTAACTGCTTGATATGAGAATTTTTGTATTATTTCTGTTTCATTCTTCCACTTTACAAATGCAGTTCTAAAACAAATCCATCAGATATTTTTAAGAATCATCAAATAAAAGTCATGCCAATAGTTATACATCAGCTTAGTCGAATTAGCAGCTAAATCATAAAAATTCGTGCTTTATATTTACGTTATCATTTTAGAAAAATTCAGATGTTTTATAACCAGCATCAATGGGTTATAAATGCATTTTTCCCAAAGAAATCTACACAATTTTGGCTAATATCGTAATATGCAACATGTGATTTCCTTGATTACAATTTTCAAGCAAATATTTCTATCTTAATGTTTTTTGAGGGAATAAAGTAATATGTTGATTAACATCAGTCAATAAACTTCCAATATAGGGTAATGAGCCTTATTTTAAAAATTTATATTGTCTATTTAGAATTTCAAAAAAAGATAATTTACTAAAACTATAATCCAAAAATCATAAATAAAACAAATGAGAAACATTAACCTGTCAAAGATTAATCAAAACTTCAACCTACAGCAATTTAATGAGAAAAAAAAATTAAGAAACATTCTAATAAAATTTATTACAAATAATTTTAAAAAAAATCATTTCCAAGTATGAACTATTCACACAGGATTTCATGTAATTTCAACAATTACATTTCATATTTAGCAGAATGTTTAAAAGTAAACTGAAAATGCATCCTTTTTTTTTTTTCTATTTCACCAATGATAAATGAAGTTTTTCTTGATTCTCCCACCCCTAAAAAGTTGATATAATGCATTCAATATGCGTTCCTTTCCCTTCAATTTTAAATTATACTATTTTAATTAAGAAATTAACATTTTAGTTCATGATGACAGTGTAAATGGTGCTTTCTGCATGCTATATAGAAAAATCAATCTTCATCACTTACCTGCTTTCCACAGCTTTAATGATGTACTCTTCTATTATATTATTTAAGCAGCACTAAAATGATTTATTAAAAAAAAAAAAATTGTCTTATCTCTATTTAGAGTGTGCTTATTTTTGAAACACCAAACAATCCCTAATCCTTGATCAATCTTTTGTAAACCGAAGCAAGATAAAAGCATTTATAATTTATTCTAATGAATTAACTGTGTACTAATTAATGTAAAAACTTGATTAGATATTGAAAAGAAACAATTGTAAGTTATTAAGAGAAAGGATAGCATTAAAACAAATTGGTGTTTTTGCTAGTTTGGCATAAATATGTAGAATTGTAAATAGCGAAACAGGCAAATAACACTTCACCTCACATCAAGAAGCTTTAATTAAAAGTTCATATTTTTAGTTTAAAAAGTGTAACATACTGAGGAATATATATATTTAAAAGAAAATAGCTAGGAGACAATAAAAATTTAATCCTATGTAGCATACACTCTTTAAAGGCTCAATTGTAAGAAATTAAAAAAAAAAAAAAACTTTTTTAGCATTAATATTTTCTGTTCCAAATTTAAGAATCTTTATTTGCATCTGTCAGATCATTGCATATCTAGAAATGATCTTACAACTGTACATTCTATTGTGGTATGAGTCAACTCAAACATATGAAATGAAGCAACATTGCTTTAATCCAGAGAATTACCTCAAAAATTGACAAAAAAGGTCATCTTATATTTAAAAAAAATTCTGGTCTACATATTATCTACATAACAAACTGCCTAACTAAATGCAATCAAAGTTGTTGTTTTTTTATTATTTAAATCCACTCTTTAAAAGTTTTCCCATGAGTTTTCCTAAAGCTGCTAATATAAAAAGCGTATATATCTTTTCACACCCCTAAATTACATTATGTTGGCATGGCACATAATTTAAATAACCAAGATTTATAAATACTATGGAAAATGATTTAAGCTTTTCTTCACATGAAATGTAGATGTTAATCCAAAATTTTTACAACTTTTCAAATAATCCAATTTCTATGTTTGCAAATTATTAGAATTCCACACTGTTTCTTTTCTAATCTCTTGGATATGTAATTCCCTACTTCTATTCAGTCATAAGACTTAAATATGATTAAACAGAACAACTAATGAAATAAAACATTAATAACTGAACAAATGATCAAGAGAAGTCATGGACTTAGTTTTTTGCTACTAGTCATTCTTCTGTCAAACTAAAACATTGTAAGACATATCCAAGATTCCTACAAGTTTATAATTCAAAAATTGTATTAAAGACAAAATGAACGGATTTAAAATATACCAAACCAGAAAAGGGCAGTTTTTAAGACATAATGAGGAAGAAGGAATCCAACAACAAAAACTTTATTCTTTAAATGTCTTACTTTTATTTTATTATTTTTCCCTTTCTTTATTACTAAAGTTATTTACTTTTTTTGAAAAAAAAATTAACATTTCTTTCCCCCAACCATTTTATACAATTTTTTTTAAAGAAATCAGTAGGTTTTAAAACAAATAACTGAAATCATTAAATTCTGATATTTCTAAAATAATCTGGAATGAAAGTAAAAAATAAATTCACTTAATATTTCATTCTAAAAACATTAGTTCAACAAATCCATACTGTGGATGTCTTTGATTTCGACAAATGA
This sequence comes from Argiope trifasciata, assembly GCA_026543055.1. Taxonomy (NCBI): domain Eukaryota; kingdom Metazoa; phylum Arthropoda; class Arachnida; order Araneae; family Araneidae; genus Argiope; species Argiope trifasciata. The sequence continues at coordinate 66,571 of JAPMOQ010055381.1, read as the reverse complement.
TCTAGATTTCAATCACTACTATTATTTCTCACCACTTTAGTTTTGCATATAGACATATTTTAATTACATAAATATTTCTCTTACTTTCAGTTTTGTTTAGATAAAATCGCAAATTTAACAATATATTTGAAAAATTCTTTTTCTTTTTGAGGGGAAGAATAGGATAGGTAGTGAAACAGCAGAAAGAATGCATCTGCAGAATCTAATACCTCACTGATTAATAATTTCAACTTAATTTCATTGAAAAATAATTTCTTACACTCATTTTGTTGATTATACAACACAAGATCTTCTAGCTGTCATAAGCTGCCCATTCTCGTAAGATGACTACAACTTATTATGGATTCTATGGAAATTCCATTCTACTTATTTTCAAATGTGTTGAATTATCTATACCAACAATTAAGCACGAGTACTACTTAAAAATTCTTTATGTTGAATCATTAAAAAAATTGCCATTTATCAATTTGTAATAATTAATATTCCATTTAATTCTTATCTTAATAAAATATAAACACTGCCCTTTATTTACTTGACTAATATTTCCATTAATGCATTAGTAATATTTTAACACTTGCAAACAATTTAAATTGATAGAGAAGAAGACATTAGCATCTAAGTTATTTGAGGTTTTTCCCCCCCTTTAAGAAAATAAATTAACTTGCAAGCAATCCTCTATCCCAAATTAATAGGAAATGTGTAATACATGAAATCCTCTTTATTCCAAGATAACCGAGTCTTAACTTTATTACATCAATGAAAAATAAAAAAAAGGAGTGGGGGCGAATAAATAAAAAATTGATTTGATTCTTAAACAGTAAAAAACAGTTTGTCTTGATCAGAGGAATATTCTGAATTAAAAAGTTTCTTAAGACTTATTAATCAGATAAATGTATTTCTCCTCAATTTTTTTGTAACCTCTAACATTATATAATGATAAGATATAACTAAGAGGAAATCTACTTTTTTTTTTTTTTTGATGTTACATCAACAAAATTTTAGTTGTAATTTTATAAAATAAGTTAGGTCAATTGAGTAAACTTTACCAATCCCATTACCTTTCTAGTGAAAGAATTAAAGCAAAATGCAATTAGGTTAAACTTGCAAATACTTATTTTTTAATAAGAATTTTTAAAAAATAAAACTGACATACTATATAAGTATTTTTAGAATTCACTCCACATACAAGTTCTAAAGGTATAGAGTTCTTTACCTAGGAAAATTCTAATTTGCTACTTCCTGCCCCCCCCCCACCTATATTGGGAAGCTACTTAGGAGCATTGTGCAATTCAATTAATTATCATACCAATTTCTGTAATATAGGATAGTAATAAGGTAAAAATTAATTATACTAAAATCTGAAACTTTTTTTAACTATCGGAATATTGGCTAATGGTTATGGGAAATTAAAAAGGCAAACTTCAGAAATAAAACACTGATTTCCTCATTCCAATAATACAATCTGCATAAAGAGATAATCCCCAAATAAACATTTTTATTTTAGAAATGAATATCTAGCTTCTTCTTATTATCTCTTCATTATTTTAGAAATGAATATCTAAAGAGAAAACTTTAAAAAAAAAAAAAAACTATAACTAATTTACTTCATTTTTATAAAATATGTAACTTTAAAACAAAATATCTGAAAAAAATTATTTTGCTCAACAAGAAATAAAAAAAAAAAGCTTTGAATAAAAAGAACAGGATTTTTTATTTTAAATATAAAAAGATTTTTTTTTTTCAAAGTTATTATAGGCTTAATATTTCAAAGGAATATATAACTAATGCAATGAAATAAGATTCCATTTCTATCTGGAATTGAAGTGAACACTAGTAGACTTGTGGAAGTTTAAATAGAATGCAAATGTTATATCCCCAAATCCCAATGGGGGAATTCAACTAGCACAGAATCAATTCCCTATATTGGAAATAAAGTAACAGAGAAATTAGAAAAACTGAGGGGGAAATCAAGCTATTCTAATCAAGTAAAATTAATGGGGCAATATTTCCTTTTTTAATAACTTATTTAATATTTTGCAAATCCAATCCTCCATGATCCACTCCGTGTATCCAGGAGGAATCCATGCATCCAATCCTTAAAATTAATGCTCTGCAACTTAGCAGTGATCCAAGCAGGCAACCTTAGGTAGAATATAAAAACAAAATCAAGATTATGATATTGTCCATAACAGAAAATATCAATTATTTCATTTCACAATAAAAACGAGATGCTAGGTTAAATTACTGATTTAGAAAATCTGCTCACAAAAGCAATTGAATAAAACACACCATTAATCCCAGTTTTGTTACATAATTAAGTTAGATTTAAATACTAAAAAATAAAGATTAGACATGTACAGCCAATTACAGAAGTATTAAAATAAATAGTCATTAATTATTAACTTTATTCATACAACAACATGAACAATATCGTGGAACCTGAGTCAAAGTCCTACACTGCTATCAGTACTGATATTAAATATGGTCATTTGTATATAATTAATCATTGCATAATTAAGGCCAAATTATCATTCTCAAACCAGCATATAAACTTTCGAACCATTTTAGTTACAAAATGTAAATAAGTATGATGTCAATTACAAATTATTCCAAGAAAATTTTTCAGAGCACTATATTAAGTGTTAGTAAGAACATTTTAAAATTCAGATATAATTTGTTAAACAAATCTATATGCAATATCCTAAATTTTTGAAATTATCCACAATGATTTAATATTTACATTGCAACAATTTTTTCTGCATATCTGAACATAAACATGGCAAAAAAATTTTTAGAAGTATTTCTTTATATCAGATATACAGACAAATATTCCAAAATATCTGTAAAAACTTTGCAACTTTCTTTGGCCCTTTTAAGTACAATAATTCAAATGATCAGTCATTAGATTTTTAAAAAAAATCAAAATACATTGAACCTTGAACAATTCCAAATTCAGGAAAAAAAGTTTCTTAAAACATCTGACTTGCTTAGCCAGATTATTCCAATTATATAACAAAATGGAAAATATGCCCTTCTAAATGCAATTTTTACAACTTAGATTTAGAAGAATATACAGCAAAAATCTAAGCTTCATCAAATATAAAATGCGTGAAGAAATTTCAATTTGTTAACGATTATTCCATAAGGGTTAAAAAATTTCGAAACCCTGGAAAAATTTTAACAAAAGAATTTTGTCTACAAACTTTACTTGAATTTCATTCTTCCTTACTTTTAAATCTCAAAATAATTAAGACAGCATCAAATATTTCATAAACAATGACATATTCAACTCAAGGCTTTAATGCAACATACAACAGACTTATGTAATAGCACAACATTTTGATTACATATCAAAATGATATAACTTTCATAAATTATAACAGTTAATATCAGTACTTCGCTACTGATACTTACATTATAATTGTATAAAACCAATTATAAAAATTAATGAATGATATTCAGATACTTCTTAATCGGCTGTACATAGTTAAAATTTCAAGGTTTTCTTTCTTTTTTTTTTCCAGAGCATTCAATTTTATTATTGTTTTTAAAATTAAGTGCTAGTTATAGTAGTGAACTTTCATATTAAGAACAAGATTTTAGTACCACTGAATGTTATGGCATGCAAAGTTGTTCTACTGGTTATTTTTAGTATTCATACCTAAAATTCCAATCCTGTTCCATCCAACGCAAAGTTATACGTGCATCCTCCTGTATGTGTAGTATCTTTATCCCATCCTGTGTTTTCCAAATTATTTCCTCCCAGCAAGTCTTTAAATCTGATTTTTTCCTTAACAGATAAATCCACAGTTTTGTTCCCAGCAGTGTGTGATCCAAAGGAGAAAAATACTCTTAAACACTGCTCCTATTCAGTTTGATCCAATTTGGGATTGAAATCCTAAAGATCCAAGTTACATGATCACCGAAAACTTTCACAGAGCTCCACATACATTCTCCGCTTCTTTGTAATGAATATTCCTTTTATCCTGATATTTTTAGCATAAAACCCTCAAACAGATATCCATTGCACGGCTCCTGCTTGCCAAGTAAGGGATCCACTAAAAAACTGATTGTTCCTGCAATGCTCCTTAGTATTCCATTTTATTCAAATTTCAATTTCATCATGATGGGTATCCATGTTTGCATAAAATCTGAGAATAAGTGAAATTTGAATTAGTTTATTTTCAGACAAAAATTGCATAGCATTTTACAATGTAATTCAGAATCAACATATGTAAAAGATATTACATTTAATCTAAAAATATAGAGGCTGAGACTTTCAAAGCCTGTAACACTTCCTTTTAACCAACAAATTCTTGTGCTTACATAATATTGCATAACAGTTTATTAACTCTATAAAATGCAATTTATGAAAAATCTGTTTATTTTAAAAAATTTTAATACAAAATTCATAATTTGCTTAAACTGAACTTTTGAACACAATAAATGTTTTTTTTTTTCCCAAAGACATATCATGAAAAGTAATATTTAAGAAACTTTTTTTAAAGTTTGTATTTTATATTATACAAAAAGAGTCAAACTAATATTCAGAATATTTGTTGCGAATTATAAAGCAGTTAAATGCTCTTAAGATTCAGCCACGCTTAAAAAAATTAATATGAGCTTAAAATGAGGCACTAACAGTCGTCTTAACAATCCATCCAAATGGGATGTCAAGCTCCACATACATAATAAGTATTACTTAGCACACACAAAGTACTGAAAACAGAAACTTCTCTACTTTAATCAGTTAAAAAGGACAAGTCTATCTAATACATATATAGTGACATTAAGAATACTAGAAAGTTTGCTGCATATGGTACCTAAAGGTAAAAACTGTTCTCTTACTGGATATGCGCTAGCACTGAATAAAGCTAGCAAAGCAAAATATGATTATGTGCCAAGGCATATTTTTTTGAAGGCTTGAGGAACCAGAAATATATAAGACAAAACATTTTTTTTCCTAATCAAAATAATAAAAAAAAAAACAGGAATTCATTGTCAATCAAAATCACACATGGTAAAAATTTGTTTTACATGGTACAAAGTAAAACAAATTTTTTATTTCATATTACAGAGAGAAAAAAACAACGTAACGATCATTTTATAATCCATTTGGAAAAATGTGTATTTTATGAACAAGATAATAAACTTTCTGTACTTTAAGAAGCTACACTAGAAAAAATATCAAGAACACATAAAGTATTAATTTGTCCTTTTAAATGTTTGACAGATGATAGGACGTATTTTGAAGATATGCAATTGAACGAAGAAAAGAATTATTAGAATATTTAAGTATTCTATCTCCAGCAATATAATTTGTTCCACTAATGCAATAAAATATATTATTGTTAGAAAATATACTGATGTAAATAATTAGCATTAATAAGTAAGTAACACCTTATATGCAGTCTAAGTAACTAGCCATTCAATACAATATGGCAAATTAATCCTAAATTTCTATAATTTTGTTCGACTTGCAATTTGAAAACTATTATTATAACACATTTATAAATGAAAATGAATGAATCAATGAAGAAACTAATAACTGATTGTAAACAAATATAAACCTTTCTTCTAAAATAATAGAATTATTCCTATTCAAACCAAAGTATCCTCAAATTGCAAGAAGCAATTTTAAAAAAAGAAAAATAACACTGTACTTAATTTTATAACTAACCCTTTCACTAATACCTTCTTGTGAATTTTATACCACATTAGAAGTAGGACTGACTTATTTATTGGAATTTTTTTTTAAAAAAATTAACAGTTTTAAGAAAGCATAACAAATCATAACTAAAAAAAAAAACTTTAGTGCACCAATTTCAAAAATGGCATACAGCATTATTTAATACAATACAGTTTTGCTTTACATAATACATCGAAACGTTAAAAAAAAATTATGACGAAAAATGACAATGTTCTCTATCAAAGTTAGAAAATTTTGACACTACTATTTAAAACAGATGTGGCACAATACACACATATTAAACAACAAAAAAATAGTATCTAATTGCAGATACCAGTTCTGGAAATGAAAGAGCTTTCTGAATGAATGTCTATGAGGATCTTGAGCGAGATCGGGACCTTGAGCGATGTGCAGGAGAATAGGTAGGTGAGCCACGAGTACGTCGAGGAGGAGAATAACTCTGGCTTCTTGAACGAGATCTGCTTCCATAATCTTCCTTAACACGAATATAGGCAACTTCTCCCTACACAATTATAGTCTTTGTATAAGTTTCCAAATTAAACATAAAAAATAAAAACCAGCTATACAAGTTACAAGTCTTTAGGCTTACTATGCACCCTAAAAATAAAAAATAACTATAGATAAGAAGTTGATGAATCTTGATGGTTTAAAGTTTAATCAATAGATTTGAAGAGAAGAGGGAAATTATAAGTTTGATTGATATAAGCTGAATTTCATCAAATATGAAACACATCAAGCAAAAAGAAAAATAAGTATAATTAATTCAGCATTATAAGGAATAAATTTATACTATGTGTTCAAAATATTTTTTTAAAAAATGTTTAAGAGTTATTTCATGAAAAGAAAATATGTGATGTCAAAGAATGATATAATTTGATTCCAATCAGCTCTGGGAAAATTCAACAAAACATTAATAGCTAACAAATTAATTTTAAACACTAATTGGCTGAATTCCTCTTTCTTTAAAGAGCAAGTAAGCATTAAAGATTCTCAGGAATGAAAATTCCCTAAATCCTTTAAAAAAATTTAAGCATTTTCTCAATTTTTATATATGGCTCCAAATTTATAGTCTAAAAATTAGAATTGGATATTTGAGTTTTGGAGGATCTTACCAGAATAGGTTATAAGGCTAACGGTGCCAAAAATACTTAAAGCATCCTATAGCTAATAAAAATATCATTTACATGAAATTAAGTCAATGCAACCTATTCAAAATTATACAATTGTGATTAGCAAGCAGCCATTAACTATAAATAAAATTTTATTCTTAAATACACTCTACATGTCTTAAAATTTTAAAAATTTAGTAGACATTGAAAAAAAAGAAATCACTCAAGACAACTAAATAACAAAATATATCGGCAATGTATATATACATGACAACTTTATAAATTTAAGAAGTCAAATGAAAAATAATGTACACAAAATTAGAAAATATCTTAAAGTAAAATAAATACATTAAAAATTCCACTCTAGCCATTTTTAACATTTGAATAAGTAAAAAAATAAAAAAATTTAAACATAAAATGCCACTTATAAGATTATAGCTAATTTCCAAAGAAATATTTTCAGTTTGATCACATAATTGAGGAAACAATCCATGAACCTTATATTTTAAAACCTAAAATCTAAATTTACAGGAACTTGTATTTGATGCAAAAGTATTAAATTCATAAATTCAATCAACTCTCTAAGTTTCAGTAATAAGATAGATAAAAAAATTGCCTCTTTTTTGTTAATTTCGTAAAATATTACTTAAAATTTAACTTTCATTATCTTCTTAAAATTCAATCAGTCAGCAATTAAGATTGAGGTAAAATCTCTATAAAACATCTGCAGCCAATATAATTAAAAATTATGCCATCTCCGTACGGTTAGAAAAATAAGCCCAAGAGCAACTATTTTTCTCATTAGATTATGAGGGGAAAACCGTAATTGAACACATTTGAAGACAGATAAACTTACTTCATGAGATCGGAATCTTGAATCATCTAATTTTTTAACTGCATACTTCATGTCTTCATATCTCAAAAATTCAACTACTCCTGTACCATCCTTATGAACATCAGCATAGCAAACATCACCAGCTTCACGCATATGATCTTTTAAATCTTGCCAACTACCAGTTGAAGGAAGACCTTTAAAATTCATAAAATTATTACCTTTTATAAAAACTGAACAATAACACAGGATAGCTGTTATCCAGCAGTTTATATTGCGGGAAAAGAGAAAAAGTTATTATCATTAAGATGGATTTCAACTCTATAGATGCTGCATGAAATTTTTGGATTTACAAGACACAAAATTAATATTAATATTCTTACAGAGTTTTACTTTTCTAACATTATGAAAAAATAAATTTGTTAGTAAAGCTTATTTGTCTTGTGGTTTGTCAGTTTACAATTTTAAAATTGCATTGACAATTTTAAAATGACATATTACTTTAGGGCAAACAACAGTAAGCAGCAGCCAAATTTAATTCACTTCGAATAGAATAATCATTGTGGTAACTTTAAACTATTATCTCCCTTTAAAATTAATGTAGTGCCCAAAGCAGGCTACCTCCTTGTTTTTTCATATAATCACTGCTGAAATTAATTCATAATACTTATTAGAAAAAATATAAATGTCAATACACTCTTTTGGCTTGCTTATTAGTTTTAGTAAGAGTTAAAAAATAAATATTATAGCAGATATTTGTTTTATAAAACTACCTCCAACATTTTGCAACCATCGATGGATCTCACAAATGCTTTCCTTAATGAAATGACCCTACTATATTAATAGCAATCACTTCTATGCTTTCAAGTGTTAGACAAAATATTTATCATATCATGGCAAGATTTTTTTAAATATTAACAGTTACAATATTTAGAGAATAAAAATGAAATATTTTTCCTTCTGCTTACCTGATACCAAAACTCTATACTGAGACCGTCTAGCAGGAGGACCACGACCTCTTCCTCTAGGCGTTCCCATACCTCTTCCAGGACCATTACCACGAGGAAATTCAACTCTTAAACGATAACCATCATAATCATATCCATCTCGAGCTCCAACAGCATCATCAGCATCTCTGTCGAATGCAACATACATCAAATTTATGTAATAGCACAATATTCCAAGGTTGAAAATAAATAAAACCAAGAAGATTTCAAAGTTTTAGATTATTAGTCACTCATTTTTCTACGGCCTCCATGCATGAAAATGAAAATTTACACAAATTATATATTTAATAAAATTTATATTATTTTTTAAAAAAATATTTTTATTAATTAATGAAATATATTTCATTTAAAATGAAAGAAATTTTTATTAAATGTACATGAAAGTAAATCAAATCAGAACCATTATTTACAATTCTTTTTAAACATTAGACATGTCTCGAGAGAGAGAGAATGCTAGATTATATACTTGAATAAAAATATAAAAACTGGTTAATTTCATCAACCAATATTCAATTCCCACTGCTTAGAATACAATGTGACATAACAAATGAAAAGAAAGAACAGCACAACTATAAATATACATATAAAAAAATTACTTAAAAATGGCACTATATAAAAGAAAAAGTTCTGCTGCGAGAGATGTAGGGAACTAGGAAAATTGACAATTTTATTTTTAGACAGAAATAAATGCAATCACTAAATTTTGAAAAAGGCTGGGAAGGAGGAGAAAAAACAGGTTAGTGTAATTTATAAATATAAATAAAACTGGATTTTTTAAATATTAAAATAATTATTTATTTAAACTTATGAGACTGTAGTAAAGGTATGCCATAGCTAACATAAATTCAATTAAAAAATATAATTTGCATAATTTTCACAGTAAATGCATGTTTGTTGTTAATACAAAATAGTCAAATGTTGCAAAATAAAAATTATTAAACAATATTTGAATTTAAAAATGAATCAAAGCAAACAGTCTAAAGGTAACTTCTAAGCATAGATTATCAAAATTATCTCAAAACAAATATTTCCAGTTTTATCGCACATACGAAATATATAACTACATCTGTCACTGAACTAAGTTACCTTTTTCTGATGTTTTTTTTTTTTTATTAAAAAAAAAAAACAAACAGACTTTTAAATTTGGAACAATAATACTTTTGATATGAATGCTAGATACGTTTTTTGAACAAAATAGGACAAATAAGTTCTGTATGCATATTATCAATAACACATAATATATTTGCATGCTAAAAGCACTAAAATAAAAAAATCACAAATACTGAAAATAAGACAGTCGACAAAAAATTCAATAGGAAAATGTATAATTCATACAACTTAAAAATATAATATTTCTCAGCCAAGAAGAATTTATTTACAAACACCCATATATAAAGGAAAAAAATAAACAACGGATAATATTCAGCTTTAACAGTATGTGAAATTCTTTTTTTTCCCCCTGAGTATATTTTTATGAAATTGCACATGCTATTAAAAAATTCAGTGCCGCATTAACAAAAATATTGCAAGGTACATTTATAAATATGCATTTCATTCTTAAAGAACAACTTAAAAAGTATTAATATATAAAAATAATTACCTAGGATCATCAAATTCTACGAAGGCGAAAGGCGGTCCTCTCCTGTTTTTCAAATCAATAAATGTTATCTTTCCGAATTTGTAGAATAAATCTTCAATATCTTTAGTTCTAATATCGGGTGGCAAGTTACCAACATATATTCTACAATCATTATTTCGATAGGACATGATGATTAAAATTTAATACAAATAAAAAAAACAAGCTGTTTCCTTCACAAAACTTTAAATTGATTGATAAACAAAGAACAGGCTGAAAATGGCTCAATTCTGATATTTAGTTCTACTGATGCAGGTTACAGTGAAATCGAAAATGCGAATTATCTGAAATCATAAATATTCTGAGCGAAATTTTTTAAAAAATAATTTAAAAGTATCAAATAAAATCGAACCAAACACTTATTATAAGTCTTAATTTATGAAAAATAGGATAAACTTATGTCAAATAATTTAATTTATGATTTGAAGTATGGATATGCAGATATTATGTTCTAAAGTTTATCACTCTTTGAAATAATTTGCGACCTGTAATTAGCAGTGTAAAATTAATAATTAAAATGGGAGAATATTTAATTTTCTGAATCTTTCCTTAACTATTAAAAAGGTTATGTTAATACATGTTTCATTATAGCAAGGATTAAATTCAAATTTTCAAAATATATTAGATCTGTATATCAAATCAATCAGATACTTCTTCGTTTTCAGTGGATTCTATTTCATACCCATTGTGACAAGTTGTTATGACATTATGACCTCAGCAATTAAAAAAAATTTGCCAAAAAGGTATAAAAGTTGGGATAACAGTCTTTGCCACTTCATCCCTCACTGTCTCTTATTCAAGTTCAAGGTATAAAAGAATGTTGTAGCAACTTAAATAAATATTTAGTTTAATGAATAATGCATTTAAGTTGATAAAAACGATTTTTAATTGCTTCTTACTTGAAATGATTGGATTTTGCGATTACAATCGAATTTTCTGCAGTGCTATTGAGTGTTAGTGGTGGCAAAACTCAATTTCGAATGCATACCGAATTTGATCATTAGCTTATCGACAAACTTAAATTAAAACTTTACTTAGAAACTTTAAAGTAACTTGTAAAAAAAAGTGAGTAAAATTAATTCTTAGGTTTTATAATCTTTATAACAATATATTATAAAGAGAATTTCAACTCTCAATTGATAAAGAATATTTATAATAAAAGTAAAAAAAAAAAAATTAATACTTTTTCACAGTCTCAGTATGGTGAATACAATCTGAAATGTTGGGGGAGGGAAATTTTTTTACATCAAAAGGTAGGATGGCGAAACAAAATTGTAAAAATATGAGGCTTGTAAAAACGAAGATAAATGCTTCACATAAAGTAATTCGTATTAAAAAGTATTGAACTAGTAAAATTGCAGTTAAATACAATAAAGAAAGTTTATTAAAATAAGGATAAAAGGAAATAAAAATTCTAAAAATTTATAAAGAATTAAAAATATATACAAATAAAAACGAATGTTTGTATGTCTCTTATGCGCTGCCAGGCCTCTCATCTGATTCCGATGAAACTTCGGCCACATATTGCTTGCACTAATATGGAGGTTATAGGCATAATACAATCATCTAAAGTATAAAAAATATTTTCAGATCTATTTACTACATCTATTAACCATGAATTAACCAACAAATAACTCGCCAAGAAGATACGACAGATTCAGTAAAGATGCTAAATTCAAGCTAGACGTTAATATTTTGTAGCTATTGCATGTAAATGCAATGTAAATCTTTCTCTGTAGTAATAATTTTGTTAGAGAGTGTGCGAGAAAGTTTTAGGAGAACCAATCCTATAGGTTTGAAATTTTAATTAAATTTCAGCGTTTTACGCAATAGCTCCCAAAAATAATATAGTACAAATAATTTTGCACCATGTTAGTTTCTAAAAAATTATCTTGTCAACTATATTTAAAAATTTATGGTGCAAATATATTTTCCATGTTTGATCAGTTTTAAAAGCAGATATTTTAATCACATTTTTAACATTAAACTTGGGAATATTGAACGAATATTAAGCAAATCACGAGATACAATAAATGGTTTATTTCATTACCATTCTGAAGGAATACAAATCTTATATATAAAAATGAATATTTGTTTGTAGAATAGAATAATAAAAATAGAATAAATGCTTTTTATGCTTCTTCTTTATATATTATTTAATTTCAATGAATGTATTCAATGCCTACAAGAAAATAAATATCATTCTTCCTATCATTCTCAATTAAACAAGATAACTATTTCAAATTCGAAACGATATTTCCAAGATTTTTTCATCTACTGCAGCAAAGCGTCCGTACCAGCTAGTATGTTGTAAATATGAAAAAAAAAAAAAAAAAAAATCTATCCTCGTTGTTGTTGTTTTTTATTCCATTTTATTTTAAAATATATATTTTTTTAATTTTGACTTCTTAATATTTTACTAAAAGAGTGTTTCTATTTAATTTTTAACATTTAAACCCATTGCACTTTAGTCTTCTTTTAGATTCGAATGTTTAAGAATATCATTGCTAATTCGATTTGCAGGTTTTGCATCAATTGTGCTCTCTAAATCATTAGATGCCATTAAAAAAGAGAAATATAAAAAAAAATTCTTTCTTCATCTAATATATGAATCTGTTATAGGTTTTAAAGATAAAATATTAGAGAAATGGAATTAATAAGTAGTTTCATGAAACTTCCCCACCACCCATAGTTAATTTACATTACATAACTAACAGAAGGCTCGTTCGTATATAGTGATTCTCGAGGTTAAGCCATAAAACTAATGGCTGTTATGATGTAACTATTCAATAAACCTTAGAAAAGTAACGAATATTGCACCTCATTAGATGCCAAATATCTTCAATTTTTTTAAATCCTTCAATAAACTACTAGTTTTCATATTTGCTATCGATTTTTTGTAATAAATATTACTTTTGCCTTTTTCTCATTCATTTATGTCATTTTTAATTTCCCATATATGAAGTTATGGAAGGTGATGTTGGCTCGGAATAGAACCCGAGACCTTTGGGTCTGAAGCCTAGTAACATAACCACAGGACAAAAGCAATTGCTCATATTCCGTAGATATTATTTGGATTATTAAGATATTACCACTAAGTATAGAAAAATAAAATATTATAATCGCAAAAAATTTGAAAGTGAAATTTCGACGAATGTGTTATTTTATTTCAGACCACCTTGTATCCGAAATATGGAGATTTGTCAGCTTTAATCAATTCTTCGTTGTGAACTCGATAGTTCAAAAGTGCTTCGAGCAAAACAGATGGAATTTGGTCTTTATTCTAAATTTATATATTTTCGTCAAATTTTGAACAAAATTCTCAGTTGAAAAAAAATTTGAACAATTTTTTTAATCAGACGTCGGAGTGCAAGTGAACATGTTAAATGTAAAACATACGATGATACGTAATCTTTTGTCTACAAGAACAGAATTCTGCATCAGATCTTGGTTAAAGAAAAGACATCTAAAGGCCTTATCACACGATGAAATTTCGTCAGCACTTTTCCGTTTCTACCCTCAAAAACCGGTCAAGCAAGTTTCATAATCGACAACTTTTTCTAACCAGCTAGAAAATGCTTTCGGAAATATTGTCCGCAAACGAAATTTAACCAATCATGTGAAACTTTGAAGTGACATCACACAAGTGACGTCACTTTCATTGTCGTTGGCTGACGGAAAGTGCCGACGATATTTTGCCGTGTGATAAGGCCTTAATATATTCAGTTCTCTGGTACTTGTAGTTTTGCTTTATTAACAACGAATCACTGTATCACTATCAAATGTTTAAGTTAAATCAGCAACTTTAAGTCAATGTGAAAACCAAAATCATTGTTGATTTTTCTTTTTGTAAGGGAGATTAGATTTAAAAAGAAAGAAAAAACGTAAACAAAATATGAGAAATAAGTGTGAATAAAATTTTGCAGGTAAAAAAAAATTATCAGTTTTATCAGATTTGGAGAAGTGTTATTATTATATAGCTGCATACAAGACGCTTCACTTATTTATTAACTACATACCATCTTCTTGCATACAGCCGACCACCCCCCACCACTGAACGTAGCAGTATCAACAGTATTAACTACATACCTGGGATTAATCGCCAAAGATCGCACCTCATATTTAGTCAAGGATTGAAATTTTTTAACTATTGTCCGCCATTGTCCATACAAGGTATTTAAGATCTTGTCTATGTTCCACAATTTAATGTGGGGATGGGTGGATTGGATTGTGTGGTTTAGTGGCGCAAGAGCCATAGCTAGCCATACTGCGCCAGACATATGATTAAAATATAAAATACTCGTCTTGCATCAAAGTATGTAAAAGTTGAAACTATTTGATAAAATCGAATTGTAATGTCTCTCAACATTATTAACAAGATGTAAGAAATGGCAATAAAAGGAAGTATTAAATAAAATGGTAAAACCCAATTGCTTTTAAAAATTTTAAAAAAAAAGTGGGGACGTTCCCCTACAAGCATTGCATGTCTGTTGCTGAAACATAAAAATATTTTAAACCATAAGGTTTAAAATCAGGACATTCAACAGGATGGGGGGAAAAGTTAAGAGTAGAGAGTATACGAGGAATTTTAGCGGAGATCACTTCAGCTGGGTTTGTTTTATTCCTTCGAACTATGGAGCTTTGAATTTTTAGTATCAAGATATTTTTGGATGCATTTCTAATATTCATTTAGTAACTTTTATACAAACCTGTGATTTTGCAAATAAAAAAACATGCAATTTAAAAAACTGTGATAGTTTACTTCTTTACGGCTTTAATGAGGAAAAAAAAAAATGTTTCCATAAATTAGTTATTAAAAATTCTTTAGAAGATCATATGAACGGAAACGCTTAGGAATAAAAGTCAGGAACCGAAATAACTTTATTTTCCATTTTTAAATGCTAATCAAACAAAACACATTTATATCTAGTTTTATACTGAGTTTTTTTTTTTCCTCGAACCTAAATTTCTGACTATTTAAATAATTTAGTTAATTTTATTTTAAATAAATAAATAAATTTT
This sequence comes from Argiope trifasciata, assembly GCA_026543055.1. Lineage (NCBI taxonomy): Eukaryota > Metazoa > Arthropoda > Arachnida > Araneae > Araneidae > Argiope > Argiope trifasciata. The sequence goes on along the minus strand of JAPMOQ010055381.1, from coordinate 51,255 downwards.
GTTCTTGAAAAATATACAAACACAATTTGTTAAAATAGCTAAAATATTTTTGATCTCTGCTCTGAAAATAATTTGTATGAGCAGATACAAAGTACCATTAAGTATGTACTGACAATCTTTCTGAGAGTCTGGCGGGAAAATGAATCGCCATCAAAGAAGCAGGGTGTGGGAGAGTTGAGCTTTGGAGAGTTAATGGCAAGAGGGAGAGGCTCGTAACGAAAAAAAAAAAAGATGTTTCGATATAATTTTAAGCCTTTATATTTCGTACGGAATTGTTTCTCACTTACTAAATATGTAAAATAAAAACTTTTGGGTCTGAAATCGTTCAATCTTCGTCATCGATCACGTTTCACTCATTTATAAAAAATATGGTGAGTAAAAGAACATTTTTATAAATGCCGGCCTAATGTTAGGCACTAGTCTTCTTGAAGACGTGGTTCCAATCACCAAGAAGAACAATTGTAAGAGATTTATTTTACTCATATTTTTTATAAATGTATGAACTGTAATCAGAGACAAGGAATGAGGATTTTACTTTCAAAATCATTTATTTTACATATTTAGCGATTGATATGCATTACAATATAAAATATAAACAAGCTGACAACACCAGATCATCTTTTTTTTTTCCCGTCACGATCCTTTTCTTCTCTCTACTTATTCTTCGCCTCTCCCTTTGTTTGGCGACTAATCTTCTCGCCAAACATTCAGAAGGATTGTCAAAAGGTCTAGAGGTGCTTTGCAGCAGAAGTAAATCCATTTCCTTATTAGTGAGCCAGATAAGACGCTGTAAATCGAAAAATATTTTTTGGAATATTGATCATATCATTGTTTTTTGTCTAGGAAAACCAATTTAAAAGGTTCCTTGTTTGAAAGCATTATTGCAGCTGAATCAATATACCTAAATAATGAACGTGTTTCTGTATGTTGATCTTGTATATTTAATACTAGCCGCCTTTGGCGACCAGCTGGTTCGCCATGAGTAAAGCGTTCCAAAATTTTCAATTAAATCACATATTCATTAGCCTTGAAGTAATTCCGGGCATTGATTGACCTGAAATTAGTATTTTCTTTAAGATGATGGACGGAAAGTTCTAAAAGTACACCTTTTCCTAATAATATTCTTTAATTTTATAAATCTGTCAGTTTTAATCATCGGTTATGCTTCCAAAATATTAAAAAAAAATTCGATGATGTTGCCAAAATATTAAATATGTTTTTTAAAGAAAGCGAGAAAGGGAAAAAAAGTATTAAATTAATGATACAGATATTGCAAACGATTACCTAAATATGCCATTAAGTCGGGATTTCAATGCATATCCTGTCTAAATTCAATCAGGTTTACCATAAATAAAGAAGATTTGTTGAATAAAATGATTTAGATATTGCAAACGATAATAGAAACGTTTGCTTTGCGTTTATTTTTTTCGAAAATATCACATTTTTTGTTTTTTTTATTTTATCCAGTCACGTGCTAAAAGTATCATTTCTTTAGATTTATTTTGCGATGATAGTTTTTTTTATTTGAACTTCCGGCATTCTTTTATTTTATCCAGTCACGTGCTAAAAACATGATTAAAATATTTCTTTAAAAATTCGTTAAAAATAGAAGCTTACGGTATAAATTAATACATCTGATACCGTTAGAAAGCTAATTTTTTTATCTTTAAATGGATATAAAAATCATGTTTGTGCGATCATATTTTCGGAAGTTATAGCGGAAAAATGTCGAAATTTCGCTTAAATTTTAATTAATTCAAATTCTAATGATAAATTCGAAAAAAGGGCTCCGAGGTGCACATTCCCGACCTCCAAGGTATACATGTACCAAATTTGGTAGCTGTAGGTCCAACGTTCTGACCTGTAGAGCGCCAACACACACACACACACACACACACATTGAGCTTTATTATAAGTAAGATAAGATAAGATAGATATAGAAGATTTAATTTCCAAGCGGAAACAAAAGTCTTCATGTCGCGTTTTAATTCGGAAATAAGGGAGCATTGTAAAATTGTAGTAATTTGTCAATATATGTATAATATTTAAGTACATAACATTTCAAGCCCCCGAACAGGGCATAGAAACATGCTTGTAAGTAAGTGCTTTCTTTGTCATTGGAATTCGAAGAAAGAATAAATATAAACATATTCTAAAAGAGTTCCTTTTACAATCTTAAATGGAGCTATAAAAGGTCGATAAAAAATTTAAAAAATACTTCGAGACAAAAATGTGGTACCATTAAAAGAATATTTTTTTGTAGTTTAAGATGATCTAAAAATAATTTTTCTATTTTAATATTTTTGGAAATTATCTCAAAAATCACTAAAATTAGTCTTATTTTTTTAAATTATGGTTAAAAAAATTTTAAATCGTTGACTGATTTATAATCCCACCTTCTAATCCACCCTAAATCCAAAGTCTACAAATACGAAGTGTGATAACTCTTGGTCTGATGTTCTGTGCTATACAGCGCCACAGTACACACGCATTTAAGTAATAGTAGAGATAGAAATAGTACGGCATAAATTTGTTTAGTGAACTAAATCCATTAGACTGATAAAATGGAACTTCTTAAAACTAATAATTTGTTTAAATCTAAGCAGGAATTTATAAATATGTAGTCACAAGTAATATCCAGTCACCTAATTATCTCATCAGAATCACAGAGCGCCCTTTTTTGAAACATAAAAACGGACTTTTAAATATAGAATATTAAAAAAATCTTTGTTAATCACCTAAACAATATTAAACAATAAAAATCCCTTTTATTGTTTAATATTGTTTAATATTGTTTAAGTGCTTTTTAAAAATTAAAACCAAAATTTAAAACTCAATATTATTTTTTTACAATTGTAGATGAAATCGATCTTAAAATCTTCCTCAGTTATAGACTAAGAGCAAATTTAGACAATTTCATCTAACTAACAATAAGACAATTTCTTATATAATATTTTTTCAATAATTCTGTGTTGTATTTTCATAAATATGAGGAAGTGAATATGATGGGGAAATAGCAGATTATTCACAATTTTAGAAAAATAATGCTTGATTTCAGTAAACAATGTATTCAAGAAACATTTTTATTTTAACTTATCACAATTTCAGAATCCACCGACAGATTCAGAAGTTAACAAGACCAAGGCTGCCAATATGTGATTTCGAAATTCTTTTCCAATTATTCTGTGAATTCAGACCCCACTTAATTATAATGAGAGTAAATATAACTCTTACCGCGTCATTTTTAATTTTATTAAAGCTGGGCTGATACTCGTTTTTGTTGTATCGAGTTGATGCTGATACTCGATTGTACTTGATATAGCCAAGCCTTTATAACTGTCTGAATGATACCGAGTTCTCTGTGAGTTTTGGGATTTCATTGGGATTTTGCTATTACAGTAAAAGCTCTTTATTCGCTGGGTATATGCTCCATAAATATGCCGCGAATACGGAATGGTAAATTATATGGGGTTATAGGGGATACGTTCTTATGTGACAAAATTTAAAATATATATATATATATATATATATATATAATAAATTATTATTTCATGTCTATTCATTTTTCTTATTCATGTTTCCGGTGGATTATTGTATTCAATTCAGTCGTACATTCTGTATTCGTATAATTTGCTCCAGTCTTTAATCGTCACATTAAAATGGTTAAAATAGTCTTTGAGGACTGCCTTCTTTGCTTCAGATTCAAATGAATCTTCGGAATGAGATGAATCAATTTTCATTTCTTAATCGTTAGTTCTACCTTATTTCTAAGTCGTTAATTCTACAAATATACTTTATTCATTGAGTAATAAGGTTGCTTTCATTCTGTTGTTAATATTCTCAAAAACACTAATCGTGGCGAGAGCGGCTTATGTCAAAGTCCTCGGCGATATCATTTAACAACATACTTTAGGCAAAGTTGTAATAAGATCTATTTTACTTTTTTATATTAGTCCATTTGACGGCATTTACAAAGGCATTTTATTTACAAAAAAATTTTTACTATATATATATATATATATATATATATATATATATACCGAAACTGAAATTCTGTTCTATCAATCGAGTGTCTGATACCAAGTACCTGATACGCTGTTCGGATCAATTTTGATACTTTTGCTTGTTTCATATGAAGAATCAGATTTATTAATCTGATCACCCAGTGTATCACCAAATCACTAATATCAATATCACTCACTCCGAATTCCTAAAAAGTTATCCATCATACAAATGTTATTCTGATTCTGTAAAAGATTGTATACTTACCTATGTAGCACCAAAAATCCATTAAAGCTGTTAGTAGAAACATTACTTCTCTCGTCTACTTGATCAGTGATGCCATTGTTTAACAGATTTACATATATATATGTTTCCTGAAAGCAAATGAAAGCTGAACACTGGATGTTATCCATCTAATCTAAATAAGGCCGACTATGTGCAATTGTCTATAATTTTATAATTTATCATTATTTTATTAACTATAACCATTATGGCCCATTATAATAAAAGCAGTATGAAAAAAAAAATCTTTTCCTTTTATGAATTAATACAGTACGGAAAAAATGTTTTAAAAACAGTTGGTTATTGTTTCCTTGCGTTTGTTATCTTTTTTCTCTCATATTCAAATGACCTTCCTTATTTATTATCTAGTGAGATGAAATTAGCAAACAATTCGTATTTGCTGTTGACAATGCATTGGTATTAATCTACTTTAAAAATATTTCTTTTGATAAAATTAATAAATTCTTAGTAAATAAAAGATGGTTATTTGAAATGCTATTTAAAACATCTAATTCAATAATGGTTGTTGTTGTTTCTAATGGCACTTGTCATAGACAAGCCCGCTGTCGAAGTCAATAATTTTAAGCCGATAAAGAACCTCTTGTTTTAGTAGTGTCAACTAGGGCCAAGAGTACGTCTTAACTATTCACGCCTCATATTCACTTGTACAAGCCTTTTTGCAATAGGGCACATTCACACATCTCACAGATAGAACAGATGAAGTGCAACCAAGCCCGAATCAGGTTTGGAATCTGGTTCACCCAGACCATGGGGAAGACGCGCTACCTTTAATGCCAGGATGCCGGCCTAGTAATAAATAAATTTATCAAGCATGTAATATTTGAATAGCAGCATAACCTGTGAAAACATTTTTCTTTTCGATGATGGTTCATTCTCCTGTTTGTACAATATGGAAGGTAGTAATTTTGCAACTTAATTGTCGTCCTCGTCGTTTAATTATGGTTAAAAATTACGAAGCTCATAAAAATAGCTGAAATTCCTCATATAGATTTAAAATGAAACTTATATCTTATTAATTTGAGCATTACTGTATTAAAATTTTTTATTAAATACTATTACATTTTAAAAAGCACTCCATGTTGTTTTAAGCATTCTGTGCAGTCAGTTTTAAAAAAGTCATTCCTTATATTTACACTGTCAAAATTATTATTTTAAAAAATAAGTTGCTTATCTATCATCTCATTTGTTAAATTAACATAAATGAATTTTCCACGTTAATTAAAGCATTTCAGAGGTATATATTAATTAATAAAAGTCAAGGTATTCTTTCAAATTCTTCTAGATCTCTTTAACCCATATTACACAGAAGTAAGGGAAAGAACTTGTGAAATAAGTCAATTTGCAATCACACAGTGCTTTGTATATCTAGTTGTTTATAATTTTGGTTTCGAAATGTTCTGCAGGAAAATTGGCTAATAGTCAAATATCAGACACAATCCAATTCTATATCAACAGTTGGCTGTGAAAGTGAGGAATAATGAATATAAAATAGGGCATCAGATATACTGCATTTTTATGATTAGATAATTGGAAGTTCGGACTGTCTTATCTTAAAGGTGGAAAGCACACGTTGTCAGTTTGACAGCTGTTCAGTAAAGATTACGTTTAATTCTGAATAGAGTTGTAAAGTCACGTTTGGAGAGCGAAAAGAATATATAAAAGATATATTTTCAAGGACAGCAAAGGTAAAACAGGATTGTTCAAGTTTTTGCTTTAAGTTTTTGATGAAAGAACTTATCAATAAACTTAAAATGCCACTTAAATATGACTTGATAATCATTATTTGCTTATCTGTGAATTTATTATCACTTATTCACCGGTTAAGAAGAGATTGCAAATAAATATATTTTCTTTAAAAGGTTATAATCAATTTTGGAAAACTTACAGAGAAATATACAGGATTTATTTATTTTTACAATAAATAAATCCTGTAATTTTCGTTTTCGAAGTATGAAGGTAAAACGGTTCGTTTTCTTATTTTTATTTTCGCCTATACGTAGTAGAGAGAAAGTACAGTACCTATACTCCTGAATATCCATTTCACAACTATCCGGCTACTTTACTATCTTGCATAATTTTCGTTTACCCTAACTAAATAAGGAAACCTAGGTATCTATTTAGGTATCAATTAAAGATTTTTCCAAAACCTAGAAACTGTAAGTTTGGACTCTTACTTTAGGGTTACCTTTTTATATCTGTATTTACTTTTCATTGAAAAATTAAATCATTTCGAATCATTTTTCTTCAGAGCTAGGCATACGATTTATGCTAATATTATGTTTATATTTCACTCATTTAAGTTGAGTATAGAGAATTTATGTTAAAATGTGAACAGTTTATATCCTTTAACTTACTTTTTTCTAATTAATTCGTGACAATTACAATACAATAATCATAAAAAAAATTGATCTTAAAATTTTGATGTATCTCCTTGTTTTATGCCCTCCTGAGTTCGAAAATCACATTTTTGAAAAACGTCTGTCTTTCTGTCAATCTGTTTGTCTTTTCCTGTGAAAGGATTTCGTTCAAAATTTGGTGGATATTGTTACAAACCCAAAATTTAGCTTCCTAGAACGAAAATTGGCATCATAAGAAAGACAGATATACAGACATCTGTATAGGATGCAGCCGGATGCCACCTCATAGATCCCCAGAGCTGGGCAAAAAAAAAAAAAAAAATTGACGACCATTTGGCGACAAAATAGATAATAATAATAACTTCGAGAATTTTGGCGATCCACCCATTAGTAACCGAGATACGTCCAGATATACCCTGATTGGCCCAGAAGCCTCTAGCCCGCGTGCCAGGAACTATAAAAGGCCATCAATCTCAATCTGTGAGTAGTCGTGAATTGTATTTGAAAACAAGTAATGGGTCTTCGAGAGGCTAACGAAGCAACGGTGGAGTTCTGAACTGATGTATGCCGTATCCTATCGTGCGTAGTAACCAGTTGTATGAAGAAGTGAGTCAACATCAAAAGAGAGAGAAAATAGAGGAGTGTTTCAGCCGTCTGGAGAGACCATAGAGCAAAGCTCCGATGACCCTTTTTCTTTCTGAATAATGTTTGCCAGCTTTGTGTGCTTGTTACTACTTGTGGGCTACTGCTATTGTTGTATGCTGC